>JAMPIV010005652.1:0-248738 GCA_024509875.1 Oreohelix idahoensis | reverse complement strand
AAATATGTTGTAATGATATGTAGTAGAATATGAATGGAATTTATTATGAGATATATTAGATTTTGAAGTTGTAAAAAGAAGAGATTTGTGTAATGATATAGGAGGAAAGGAAAGACTAAAGATAAAAATTTAAGAAGATAAAGGTTCTGATGTTTGATAAATGCATAACATAAGAAAATAAGGGAAGTAGGTGGGGTGAGGAAGAAGAATTTGATAGAATTTTATTAGGGAAAAGAAAGATTTATTTTGACAACTAGGGTTTTGTAATGTAATAGGCCCTGTGACAGTAAATAGATACGTAAGCACCGGACCCATCAAGATTACACCGCACATAAAAGCGCAGGATTATCTACGCAAGTGGCCAGTGAGTTCAGGCGGGCCAAAAACCACAACAGGTGCGGATAATTTTCCGGACCATAAACAGGGCACAAGCGAAATGGCGGAAGCAACGGTCCAGATTCACAAGGGGAACACGCTGGAAAAGGCGCGTCAGTGTCGACTGGCCTCGCAAAATCCCATTTGCTCTGAAACGTTCTATTAGCACATGATGGGAAGGAAAAAGAAACTTAGTAACTCGGAGCTAGTTCAAGGACAGTAACACTTGACAGTAAACTTGGATACGATTTTGGTCTATGATTTCTAGAAGGTACTCTTACGACAATGTTAACGGACATATGATGGGACGGACAAAAATCGATGAAAACTGCTATTCATTAATTACTGTCATTTTTGGTCCGTAATCCTCACTACGAACTTTTAAAAAGGGGGGGGCGGGGGGGGGAGGCACTTGATCCACTGTGACCGATAATCTATTTTTACCATCTTGTCCATAATTTTGATTTATACTCACTTTTTATAAATTGTTCCTGGTTTCACTCGTCATATTTTGTATCTTTTTTGATCTTGTAATTTACTTTTTTCTTTCATTTTTTCTACCTTCTGTTGGGACCACCAAACTTTTTCACACGCTCGTCTTCAAACCCCACCCGAGGTTTTTGCAGTTTACGTTCCGGCCTGAAGCGGTTACAAGCGCAACGATAATAGTTTTCTATAAGCCGCACCTGGTCTGCTACTTGACCAGGGGAATATCTTCTTACGTTTTAAAGCCCTTGATCACGAGCCTGAAAGGGTCCCTGTTTTGGCTTCCAGAACGCTGCTCTTCGGATCATAAATAATTATGCATCCAGAAAAAGGGGGAGACAATCCCGCGTCAGTCCCCTTTGGGTTTTCGCCCCTTAGACAAGATAGAGCATAATTTAATGCGATTTCTCTACCTGGGGAACTTTCGCACGATTCCTTTTGTCCCCTTACTCTAGATTAAGTCTTTCGCCCGTACTTCTGTAGAAATATGCAGGCCAGGTGTCAGGGGGGAGCGCCCCTAGTTGAACTAATAGAGTAGACTGGTTTTAATAGACAAAAACCATCGTAAATTTTTTCCTGCCCGTAGATTGAAACAGCATGAGATAAGTGCACACATTTAACACAGTACAAGAATGTGTTTGCCTATGTTTCTAGTCATATTCGGGTGAGTGACATATCTTATAATTGTAATATTAAATTCATTAGCTTTTATATATATCTGTTAGGGAATTTAATTTTATCTCTGAGACTTCTTCCCTAGTAATTTATTCAGTGATAAGGTATCGCTGTCTACGCCTATTAAGTGGTGCTTAACAACTGTTTTACTGTTTATCATGGGTTAAAAGTTAAACTTACAATAAACAAGATATTATGGCGTAGAAATCCGTCCACGAAAATGCCATACCATTGGTTAAGAGTCAGCAAAAAATAACTGTAATTTCTTTAAGCATAAATGTTCAGGAGTGGATTGTTCACATTAAAACTAGAAATAGTGAGATGCAGGTAATTAAACTCTGGATTATAGGATATAGGTCCACTTATTCCATTTGAAAGATTATTTCCCTTAGTGGCAAGGGAGGATCCATTTTTATGTGCTTGACTTAGTGTGGCTAGGCACTAGTCCTTATAACTTTCCACTGAAAGCAGTCATCCAGGCATAGATATAATATTAATCTATATCTTATGATCATAGCCCACACCTGTAATTATTATATCAAAGAACATTTGCAATTTCTTTGTACTCATTTTGTGTAATGCTAATATATATTTTCCAAAGTGGGACATATACGATTTTATTTGTGTAAATGTCAAATGCCTGTAATCTGTTTATGTAAATTCATTTAAATGTTGTACAGATGAATAAAGCACATATCTTTTAACTGTAACTACAGTGTTAGGTTTCCTGTATGTTGAATAGGTTGGGAGAAGAGGAGTAGAATTTTTTGATGTCAGAACATTTACTGAACAGTACCTGGGGGGTGCAAAAGATATTAAGCCTATGCGGGCGCGTGTTGATAATTGATATTTTTTAAAGAACAGGAGACATGGTTTTTAAAGAAGACAGCCCTAAACTATCATAGCAATAACTACAATAAATTTAATCCCATAGCGGAGCGAAACTTTCTGTATAAAGTTAGTGTGATTTATTATTTGCTTGAAGTAAAAGGGTGTCTCTTTTTTTGGGTCTCAGTTTCAGGAAGACCGAATCGCTAGAGCAGACTTCAGTCAGGCGAAGAAAGTCATATACTCTTCGATCTAGAGGGTTTCTGTATACATCTAGCAACGAATCGTCAACCCCGTTCCTGAATCAAAACCCTTTTTTGTCAACGCCAAGTTAAGCTCACGCAGTGCAACGGAGCCAACGCAAAATCGGGAATCGCCAAATGCAGTAGTAGCCCTCTACTCGCCTATTGGATTACCAGCCAGAGCATCGCGGCTTCCAGAATATCAAACCCGCCCAGCATGCCTATAGCAGAATTCCATATCACCCGCCTTTTTTGTGCCTAAACGGGGCACTCAGCAAACCACAGCCAAACCAGTTTAAACAGGATTTACTACCCAGCACGCAAGAGCCTAGCGCCGGATAAGCGCGCCTGGGACTCTTTGTCCTCAAGTGACTTCTTCTGGTGTATTTTTCTGGATACTTAAAACCTCGCACGTATGAGCAGCCATCTATGGACAGAGTTCCAGCCCCCTCTCGCGAGTAGCGGTCACCAACGTTTAGCACCTTTGGTCCCACGAAAAAAGCGGACAGGCTGTCGCTCAGTTCGTATTTGGTCAGCAGGAGATAAACAACGTCTTCCAGTGTTCCCTCGCGCAATTAGGGGTCACCAACGTTTAGCCCGACAAGGAAAGTTCGGTATTTCACTTCAGTCATCTTGAAGGATATTTATCGGTAAGACACTTCCTGGGCTAGCGCCTTTGGTCCCCGAAAGCAGANCCTATGTCGGACAGCTTAGTTATTTTTTCTCCGTGTTCTACAGGTTTTATGAGTGTTGGTGGTGTGTGTGTTTGTGGGTGTGTATTTGCATTATTGTTGGTGTATATGATTATTGATGACTATTGATGATTATTTGATTATTGATGTAATTTATGCTGTGTATGATGATATGCATTAATTCCATGCTTTTTCTTCTTTAATAAAGTTTACACCTTTATTAATACGCTGTTCACGACCTTTCCATCCATATTTGTATTTTTAGCTCTTTACTAGAATCTCTATGTATGATAAGAGAAAAGAGTGAGAGCCGGAGATGCTTAGACAGTAAAAGTGAGTTGAGGCCTGGAGAGAGAGATCCTTTGAATAAATCTTCTTCCAGGTTGTCTCAAGTCCATCTCCTATTTACACCTTATCTAAAGTGTAATCTATAACTCTGTCAGTCCACTATCCCTTGTCGATTTCACTACTGTTGTCCAACTCGACAAATACTCTACACTCAAACTCAACCACGACACCATGCACTAAGAAAATTTATTAAGGATCGTTTGACAGGGGTTGCAATTATTGGTTGCTTGCAACCCTCTCAGCAGCAGACTTAGCAATTCAAACAACACAAAGCCTTATACAGATCAATCATTTAATACTACCGAACACCCAGACATGTGTTCAGAGACTTTCTGAAAGAAACAATATATAAAACAATGTTGCTAAACGAAAATCAATAGCATAGATAATAGCACTTTTAACCATACATAAAACATGCGCCCACCTGATACCCTCAACTATCTCACACACTCATGCATATCGCCCAATGAGACTAGTATGGTGTTGTGCATGAGGCTGGCAATCTCACCGTGTAACATAGGTTGCTACCGAAACCACTACTGTAAGAGCACACACTCAACTATCACACACACACACACACTCATGCATGTCGTCCAATGATACTAGTATAGTGTTGTGCATGAGGCTGGCAATCTCACCGTGTAACATAGGTTGCTACCGAAACCACTACTGCAAGGGCATCTGAATGCTTCATGCGGAGGCAAACCACACTGGTGGCCCCCTGCTCCCTCAGGAGCGGAGAAGAGAAATATATATCTCCAAGTAAGCCCACGTGCTCTCACAAACCATCCTTCACATAACAATCATTAAATAATAAATAACTGGACATAAAATAATATTCTTCAACTACATGTACAACAAATACTCTCAATAATGAGAAAAAACTATTACCTCTCAACCTACTCATATCAATACTCGTTCCTGTACTCTGAACATGTCGTAAGTGACGACTGGTGCGCCTGGCCACAAGCGTGTCGTATATGACCCCTGATGAGATTGGGGACTCATCGCATGAAACACATCAATCTATTTATTTCATTAACCATTAAAACAGACACGCTCAATATAATTCTAAAGCTACAGGGAAATAATGGTAATTTCACTAGGAAATAAGCTAATCTGCTTTTAAATCAAACTCACGTGTCATGTCTCTGTTCTACCCACACAGGGCGCCTAGTATCTTCGTTTTTCTCTTGTCTGGACTGAATCTTCAAAAAGGCCTGTTTGCCGCTCGCTATCTCTTTTATAAGCTCTAGGCCGAATCACTCAACTTAATCCGCTGCGCGTATTAATTGCGCCACGCAAATAACACTCGCGATTATCGCTCTAGAAATAGCGAAAAACACAAATATAACACAACTAATTTGTAGGCTTTATTGTGGCCTTGTAATAAATCTTTACTTCTTGAAGATAATGCGGTTTGGAAAAGGCACTAAACCACAGAGACAATATGACTGACAAGATGTGTGAACCACGGAGACAATATGGCTGACAAGATGGCGCGGTCACAGTACTGTAGTGTTATTTTTCTTATTCTTTCCATCAGATTGTGTCCGGGTGACCTTATTTTAAATAGATTTATTGTAGTGTTAATTTACTTATTCTTTCCATCAGATTTTGTGTTCGGGTAGACCTTATTTTAAATAGATTTATTGTAGTGTTATTTTTCTTATTCTGTCCATCAGATTGTGTCCGGGTAGACCTTATTTTAAATAGATTTATTGTAGTGTTATTTTTCTTATTCTTTCCATCAGATTGTGTCAGGGTAGACCTTATTTTAAATAACATTTATTGTAGTGTTATTTTTCTTATTCTGTCCATCAGATTTTGTCCGGGTAGACCTTTATATTTTAAATAGATTTATTTGTAGTGTTATTTTTTTTTATTCGTCCATCAGATTTTGTCCGGGTAGACCTTATTTAAAACACTAGATTTATTGTAGTGTTATTTTTTTCTTATTCTGTCCATCAGATTTTGTCAGGGTAGACCTTATTTTAAATAGATTTTATTGTAGAATGTTATTTTTTCTTTTCTGTCCATAGATTGTGTCCGGGTAGACCTTATTTTATAAAAAGATTTATTGTAGTGTTATTCCTCTTATTCTGTCCATCGTAGATTTTGTCCAGGGTAGACCTTATTTTAAATAAATTTATTGTAGTGTTATTATTTCTTCTTTATTCTGTCCATCAGATTTTGTCTGGGTGACCTTATTTTTCTATAGATTTATTGTAGTGTTATTTTGTCTTATTCTATCAGATTGTGTCAGGGTAGACCTGTATTTTTAAAAGAATTATTGTAGTGTTATTTTTCTTATTCTGTCCATCAGATTGTGTCAGGGTAGACCTTATTTTAAATAGATTTATTGTAGTGTTTTTTTTCTGAGAACATTCTGTCCATCAGATTTTGTCTGTCGACCTTTTTTTAAATAGATTTATTGTAGTGTTATTTTTTTTTATTCTGTCCATCAGATTTTGTCCGGGTAGACCTTATTTTAAATAGATTTATTTCTGTAGTGTTATTTTTCTTATTCTGTCCATCGAGATTTTGTCAGGGTAGACCTATTTTAAATAGATTTATTGTAGTGTTATTTTTGTCATAGAATTCTGTCCATCAAGATTGTGTCCGGTAGACCTGGATTTTAAATAGATTTATTGTAGTGTTTATTTTTCTTATTCTGTCCAGAGGTCAGATTTTGTCAGGGTAGACCTTATTATAAATAGATTTACACACAGTGAGTTATGGACACTTATTCTGTCACATCACCATTAGTTGTCAAGGGTAGAACAAATTATACATTTTAATAGATTTAAGTATTGTAGATCAGTTATTTTTCTTTAGGCCCGTCCATAATTGGCTCCTGGTAGACCTTATAAATAAACTAGATTTATGTCCAGAGTTATTTTTCTTAAATGGTGTCCATCAGATTTTTGTCCGGGTGATTAACCACATTTTTCCCCCCCCTAAATAGATTTTATTGTGAGTGTTATTTTTTTTCATGAATTCATGTCCCATGTCAGATTGTGTCCCGGTATGACCTTAATTTTAAATAGATTTTATTGTATTTACCTTTCGCTCATTCTGTCCATCAATTGAAAGTTCCGAAGTAGACCTTTTTTTTCAAATAGATTTTAAAGTAGTGTTATTTTTCTTATTCCTGTCCATCAGAGTTGTGTCCGGGTAGACCTTATTTTAAATATGACATGTGTAAAAGAAACCATGAAAATTAGGACAGGGGAAAATACATTAGTTTTGTGCAGTTTCTAAGTGTATTTGCTGAGAGCGATCAGGAGATGAGTGCTGGTAAAGTTTCAGATAAGGAAAAGTTTGCAAGGGCGATGTTAGAGTGGCCTTATAGTCTTTTGTTTAATGTAAAAGTACACAGATACTCTGAAAAGCATACCTGGAATGTACACACCCCTTCTTGTAGGTGAGGACGGTTTCTCCCGCTCCAGAGGAACACACCTGAGACATACCTGGCTAGTCGGTAGCGTAGTAATCATGTTTTGAAAATCCAACAATATCTATCTATCTATCTATCTATCTATCTATCTATCTATCTAATCTATCTATCTATCTATCTATCTATCTATCTATCTATCTATCTATCTATCTATCTATCTATCTATCTATCTATCTATCTATCTATCCGTCCGTCCATCTGTATGTCTGTCGTGTGTATGTCTTCTGTCTCTGTTTATGTCTGCCTACCTGTCTGTCTTCTTACCAGTATGTCTGTCTTTCTGCCTACCTCTCTGTCTACCTGTCTGTCTTTCTGTCTGCCTGTCTGTCTATCTGCCTACCTGTCTGTCTGTCAGTCTGCCTATCTGTATGTTTGTCTGTCTTTCTGCCTACCTGTCTATCTGTCTGTCTGTATTTCTGCCTGCCTGTCTGTCTAGCTGTCTGCCTACCTGCCTACCTGTCTGTCTGTCTGCACATAGTACGTATGCCCGAACGATTCTTTAATATGCTTTACATACTTTTCAGAGTTAAGTTGGTCTAGAACAAGGTTTGAGAACCACTGGTATTCTGGATTTAAAAGCAGAACAGAGAAATACGAGAACATCACATGTCAGAGGTGACATTCAGTTCACCTGGTATAAAAATAAAACACACACACACACATACACACACATACGCACACACCATATCACGGCAGGAACAAATATACATGAATACACTCAATAGATCCCCAGATCAGGTGGGATTTTTTTAGGCCGCTAACGGCTCCTGGGTCGACCCAGCCCCAACTGGGTACCAGAGCAACCCTGGGAAGGTTAAGGCGGCCGGCGTGATGCTAACCACATCACCCCTAATGTGCCGATGGTCAAGAAAATATGGGCCTAACACCATATTCCCAATATGCCTCAATGGGCGTGTAACGGGATCCTTTACCTTTACCTTACGCTCAATAGACTATAGTTGAAAGTTCCGAAGTTGCGTTGACAAAAAGGAGAGAAAACGCGGCTAGAAAAATAATAGACCATAGATGTGTCATTAAAACTTTATACATTACCAGTAACCGTAACCCACCAAAACGGGACAAGGGGAAATAATTATTTTGTGCTGTTTCTACTGCATGTCCTGATGACGTCACTAATTCTCCTTCGGTCGTTTCAATTCCATGTCGACTTACGAGTACTTGGATCTTTGTTTATATGTACAACATGTTTTTGGTCGTCTACTCTGACATGCCTGGGCATTTTGTAGTGCTATTCAGTCTTGCCCCGTCAGAGAATTTGGGAATTACACAGGTTATACTGAAATCATGCTTAATGAAAATTGTCCTATATACAGAAATGCACATAATATAATTGTTTCCCCATTACCTAATATCTTTTTCATCTTCTGCGTTCACTCTCAGACGTCAACTTGAATATGATCAAAGAAAGCTGTGATCGGCTCGAGACTGTTGATATATATTTAAAGTTTTATCAGGACTGCTACAGGTGATGGCCATATGCGCTTTCTCTGTTCCTCTTGCGTTGGGCACCTTTGAAGTAGATGTTGATCAGTCATTTTACCATTACCACAGTTACGCTGATCATCAGTTCCTGGTGTGACAAAGATTGTCCGGTGGACAGAATGATTAGAGCGCTGGTCTCTCGCGGCACAGGTGTCGGGTTCGATTTATTGTATCAACACGCTCCAGGTTACCCAGCTGTAAAAGGGCACCTAACTTTGCTCTTGAATTAGGGAAGGAATTGTAAGCGAGGAAGGGAACTGGTCACCCCATCTATCGATGCTGCACCTAGTATAGCGAAGTCTCTAACACTTCCCTCCCTACTGCAGTATCTTCTTCTTCTTCCTCGTTCGTCCTGAGAAGGACGTTGGTTGCGTTGTGTCTGTTTACGCCGGAGCTGTGATATCTGCACCTTTCGGTCGACACATCCGACTTCAGCATGGCATTTTTTTGGGACCGGGTTTGCCTTCTCTCTGCGATCCCTACTCTCTCAGCCAGACTGCAGTGATGCAGCCTGTTTCCAGGACCACCACGTGGAGGTGGAGTAGGGTCTTGGTCAGCTCTGGTTCGCTGACCCTGATGCAAGCAGTCAAGCTATGGGTCGCTGACTGCATTCTCTATTGCTGCATCTTTGGGTCCCCGGCAGTATCTGATAAGGGACTTTCTTTACCTGTAATTTGACAAAGATAGACAGGACCAATCATCATTTCAGGTAACCCTTAACATATGACTACTGCGATATTGTGCATAGGACTTAAAACATTATTGTATGAAGTTATTTGTTACAGAAACTTAACACTGCAAAAGTGCATCAACTGTTTTACCGCAGGATTCCTGCACAGACGCCAACTGCAAATGCAACCCTCATGCTCTTAATTGGCAAACATTGTATTCATGAAAACACGGACACTAGCTTTACAAGGAAGCGGCGAAACAGCTTTCGACTAAACAGGAAGCGCGTGCGTAACATGTGCACGTGCAAAATGGTGCATTTAATTAGCCTATCGGCTGGTTGTATCTGGCGTACGCGCTTGCACCAGGCCTTGTACTAGTTTCGAATCGATTAATGGACTTAGTTCTCAATATCAGCGCGGGCAAACGGAATGTCAAAGCAGAAACTCCAGGTACTGTACTATGTAAACACGCGCGTACGTTGGTACGCAAGCAGATACCGAATAAAACGACTGGCAGGCACACTGCGGCAGGACAGTTCGACCTGACATTATAGATGATCACGTGAGACTTGAAACTTTTAACTCTCTAACTCTAGGAGGACAATAAACGTGACTGAGTTAGCAGAAGTCAGTTTGAAAACACGTTATATTTTGTCTGTTTCTTAGTGTCACGTCTAAAGGGAATATCTCCAATGTTTTAGCATTTCTCGTTACGTGGGCTGCTGGATGTGTGGATATGCCGTTACTAGGCACTTCTTCATGTTAGCTTTTATGCCAGACTCTTTCACGTGAGTGAATTTATTTTTCTTTCTTTTAATTTTCTGTAGATAAAATATAATGTGCACCTTCTTTCTTTCTTTCTTCCTTCCTTTCTTTCTTTCTTTCATTCTTTTCTTTCTTTCTTTCTTTCTTTCTTTCTTTCTTTCTTTCTTTCTTTCTTTCTTTCTTCATTGTATAAATGTCTTTCTATCTTTCATCATTTTTTCTTTCTTTCTTCCTCTCTTTCTTTCTTCATTCTATAAATGTCTTTCTATCTTTCATCATTTTTTCTTTCTTTCTTTCTTTCTTCATTCTATAAATGTCTTTCTATCTTTCATCATTTTTTCTTTCTTTCTTTCTTTCTTTCTTTCTTTCTTCATTCTATAAATGTCTTTCTATCTTTCTTCATTTTTTTTTTCTTTTTTTCTTTCTCTCTTTCTCTATAAATGTCTTTGTATCTTTCATCATTTTTTTCTTTCTTTCTTTCTTTCCTTCCTTTTCTATCTTCATCATTTTTTCTTTCTTTCTTTCTTTCTTTCTTTCTATCTTTCATCATTTTTTCTTTCTTTCTTCCTTTCTTCCTTTCTTCATTCTATAAATGTCTTTCTATCTTTCATCATTTTTTCTTTCTTTCTTTCTTTCTTCCTTTCTTCATTCTATAAATGTCTTTCTATCTTTCATCATTTTTTCTTTCTTTCTTCCTCTCTTTCTTTCTTCATTCTATAAATGTCTTTCTATCTTTCATCATTTTTTCTTTCTTTCTTTCTTTCTTTCTTCATTCTATAAATGTCTTTCTATCTTTCATCATTTTTTCTTTCTTTCTTTCTTTCTTTCTTTCTTCATTCTATAAATGTCTTTCTATCTTTCATCATTTTTTCTTTCTTTCTTTCTTCCTTTCTTCATTCTATAAATGTCTTTCTATCTTTCATCATTTTTTCTTTCTTTCTTTCTTTCTTCCTTTCTTCATTCTATAAATGTCTTTCTATCTTTCATCATTTTTTTCTTTCTTTCTTTCTTTCTTCCTTTCTTCATTCTATAAATGTCTTTCTATCTTTCATCATTTTTTCTTTCTTTCTTCCTCTCTTTCTTTCTTCATTCTATAAACGTCTTTCTATCTTTCATCATTTTTTCTTTCTTTCTTTCTTTCTTTCTTTCTTCATTCTATAAATGTCTTTCTATCTTTCATCATTTTTTCTTTCTTTCTTCCTTTCTTTCTTTCTTTCTTCATTCTATAAATGTCTTTCTATCTTTCTTAATTATTTCTTTCTTTCACTCTTTCTTCATTCATTCTGTGTTCTTTCTCTCTTTCTTCATTCTTTCTTTCTTTCTCTCTTTCTTCATTCTTTTTTTCTTTCTCTCTTTCTCTCGGTTTTCATTGTTCCTATAATTCTTTCTCCAAATAATTCTTGTGTAAATCGTTCCCGTCGTTTCCTCAAAACACTTCGCTTTCAGCCTTCGACAACTGACCTTTAGTTATATCGGGATATGCAGCTCTGTATTATACTAAATAAATTACAGAATGTTTGATGTAGACAGTAATGGTTTCCATGCCGGTAAATATTATGGTTTACTACTGGAAATGATGTAATAGTGAACAAAAATGTACTTCTCCGCTCAAAAGATGTCGCATCCTGTAACACTTCGGCATCGACTCCAGAATCGTCACTGTCATTTTCCATGTCGATCCTTGTGAAGCCTGCATCATAGCCGCAGCTGGTTTTAATTAGAGGAAGCCTGCATCACAGCCGCAGCTGGTTTTCATTAGAGGAAGCCTGCATTACAGCCACAGCTGGTTTTCATTAGAGGAAGCCTGCATCACAGCCGCAGCTGGTTTTCATTAGAGGAAGCCTGCATCACAGCATTCATGTTCCTTGCAGCGATGACTTGTACAATAATTTGTTTTACAGGGAACTACGCTAGGCATACTTCAAAATAGTATGTACCTTCTGGTTGAAATGTCAATATGCGTTCGTGAACCCCATCGAATCTCGGTCATCCGTGCAGCCAATCGTCTGACTTTACAGTCATGTCTGTCAGCAGTCCAATGATTGTGATATTATTACAGTGGTTCCCTGTCCACTATTATCACCATTACACTTCTAAGAGATCATCACGTTGGAAAAATTGTACGTGTTATTTTACATTGGGCAATACGTGGAATCAAAAGAATTCAAGTCCAACACAAAAATAAGAATATTCAACTTAAAAGTCACGACAGTCCTACTGTATGTTTCTGAAACAAGAAGAATTAAGAAGTTACAAACGATCATAGTTGAAAACTTGCACTGAACTTAGAAGTTACAAACGATCATAGATGCAAACTTGCGCTGAACTTAGAAGTTACAAATGATCATAGATGGAAACTTGCACTGAACTAAGAAGTTACAAACGATCATAGATGCAAACTTGCGCTGAACTTAGAAGTTACAAATGATCATAGATGGAAACTTGCACTGAACTAAGAAGTTACAAACGATCATAGTTGAAAACTTGCGCTGAACTAAGAAGTTACAAACGATCATAGATGGAAACTTGCACTGAACTAAGAAGTTACAAACGATCATAGATGGAAACTTGCACTGAACTAAGAAGTTACAAACGATCATAGATGCAAACTTGCGCTGAACTTAGAAGTTACAAATGATCATAGTTGAAAACTTGCGCTGAACTAAATAACTACAATGGCAGGACAAGATGGCTGTAAAGGGCAATTTTTACTATCTTGCAATATAATACATTTATATTCTTATTATGTTCGCAAATATTTTTGGGTTGCTTCCCTTGAAAATAGTTCTGTCATCTTCGATCGGACTCCGCAGACGACTCTAGGCCTACTGCGATTTATTCTGTGGCTGGGTAGGAATAGATTGTTTTTGCTTCAGTATATCTATGGCCTGAATTTATACGTAGTGTTTGTATGAGTAGGACGAGTCTGTCTTATATATGGATATCTTTGCATTTCTAAGTCGAACTAATTTGGTTGTCGCTAGAAAAGGTCAAAGGCTATGCAGCGGAAGTATCGCTAGCAAAGGGTGTGATCCATGGCTGTCATCCTGTGAGGATGCCGAGTTTTGTTGTAGCAGGCTTTTTGCCGAAATAGTGATCTATATATGGATGGGGAAAAGTGATAATCATTTAGACATGTTGTATGTACTTACCCCAGTGTTTATTCTCTTTTGCCAAGGAATGGCAAAGTTATATTTCGCATAAAAAGGTAAAACCACAATTTATTATGAACTTGGGCTTCGCCATCGTTGTTGATAAGCAGATGCACAGTGGTACTTTTAAAAAAGAATATCCATTCAAAGGAAGAAGACATTCCTATGTATCAGCACTGGATTGTATGATATTATTCAATTACCTCTATGAGAGAACCTATGAAGAAATGAGGACATTTAATGAATGACTAATTTTGGTCTATATTCTATAGTGAGTGAAGCTCACGAGAGAGAGAACAGCCATGTTGAAATTCATATACTTTGTATTTATCGAGTGAGAAAAAGGGATGCCTGTACTATCGCTCGATGAACCAAGAGATCACTGCTACATGTGAGAACCCATGTCTGGGATTCCTATATTATGAAATATATATATATTGAACTTTACGTGAAGGAATATTCGCTAGACGAGGTTAGGTCTAGGAGCCTTCCTATGTATTGGTTATGGTCTGACGTGCCCAGTCAGTAAAGCCAGATGATTTACATGATGGAACGCTGAATGCTTATTTACGAATGCTCCATTATGATATTTGCCAAGCATGAATGCTAACTTAAGATGATATTCCTGTGATCAACATTATGCTGTCTATGTCGACATTTGTTCCTGTAACCATACACGTACTGTCCAAGTGTGCGTCCCATTAAATGTTATAAAAAGACCACCGTAGTTCCAGTACTTCTTGAATTCGAACAGTGTGAGTATGAGTGATGTACTACCAACCTGTCAACTCTATCGAATCATTCTACCATTCGCGTACTGACATTCAGATACACACTCATTGTTTACACTCACATTCTTGTCGGAGCCTCATCACGTTCCAGGACAAGATGACCTGTATGACCAAAACTGTGCTGGGTTTGATGAGTTGACAATCGTTACACTTTACTACACCAGTCCCAACATCTACATTTATCCACTGGTGGACATTCACATCATTTAGCAAATAAAGCATGATTCAACAACTAGTAGCCAGTATGAGTTAACAACTACACAAAGAAAGAGTTTAACAACTGGTGTGCCAGCTTCCTGGGTCAACCTGCACAGTGACCATATTGAGAAGTAAACTACTGAGACCAGACGTTCCTTGGGGTCTGTTACGACACACAAATACATCAGCAGTACAACTCTACAGTGATGTCAGCGTGACCTGTCCTGTCGAGAGTATGCAGTAACTAGGTCAGGGTTTGTTGACATTTGGTTCATTGGACATTTGCCATACAACTGACAGTGTTACACAGCGAGCTTGGTTGAAACATAGAACATTACACATCAGGACTGGAGAATATTTGACAGTGTTTGCGAAAGAAAATGTTATTGAACTGAGAAGTCCTACATTGATTGTTATCATTCAAATCAACGATGGAGCTTCTATTTCTGTGTTGAATTTAAAATAATTAGACCAGAAGTATTTGTTTTAATAAAGTACCACAGTACTGTACTATTAGGCAGTGTAACTGAGCCTTCATTCCAACACATTCTTTCTGCAACACTCTATTTACATCATATTGCCATACTATTTATGCATTTATGTATTTATGTTTAACTATTTATATGTGATATTTTGTTTGTATCCAGCGGGTTGTTGTTTCGGTTGGGCGGTGTCACACAGCAGAGTATCCCACGTAATAGAGGGTCTGATGTGTGCGTTTCTATAGGTGCAATTTTCTTGATTGAAAATTTGCTGCGACAGCTGTTGCTATTAGTGTTAGCTGTGAAGTCTGTACTCATTGTTGTTTTTGTAATATTCCTCTGTTCTTTAGTTTGTTTTGATTTGTTTGTAATTTGTTGGTCTACCCTATTCTATCTTTCAGTTCTATTCTCAATTTATATTTATATACTGTGGCGTTATTTGTATTTGTTATCCTCTTGCGGTTTATCTTTTATTGTTTTTTCCAATTTTATTTATTTCATTTCCGCAAATGTTTTCATGTTTTTCTGTATAACTGTTTTGTTTTGTGCCTGATCGACATACACTATTTAAAATATAGTTGATCATATAAATTGATGTACAAGAATCAACTGATAGTTAATTGCTATTACTAAAGGTACACAGTTGATGATATAAAACACTATTTCTGGTGCACTGCACTTATATTATAGAGTGAACCAGCAACTTATAGCTGTTATTATATAAGGATTTATACAAGACCTTTGTAAGGCTTGTTTCCCACAGTGATTGGGATAGTTAAGTACTATTTTTCACAGGTTACAAAGTTATCATACAAGGTCTTTGATTAAGACTAAGAAAGTAAATTTATTTACTTTTGCAAATTACTGATCTTATTAGACAAGATGTCTACCTTGGATTATTTTAATCACACAAGGCAGGGCTCTTGATAAGACTGGTCAGCAATTAGAAGAATGGGCAGTTGCTCAATATGACAAAGCATTAGCTGCAGAAGAGAGAAAACTTGCTGCTGCTGCTGAAGAAAGAAAAGCATTGATTGAAGAAAAGAAATTAGCAGCTGAGGAGAAAAGATTAGAAGCTGAGGAAAAAAAATTACAAAGAGAGGATGAACAAAAGAAATTGCAGATACAGACTGATGAAAAAAAGATTCCAGATGGAAATGGAAAAAGAGAAAAGAAAAGATGAAGCTGCTGCTGAAGAGAAAAAATTACAGGCTGCTGCAGAAGAGAGAAAATTACAAGCTGAAGCTCAAGAAAAAAAAAAGCAATAAGAGAACATGAACACCAAAAAGAACTTTTAGCATTTGAGTTAGAAAAGTTAAAGTTAACAAACATAAGTAATGTTAATCAAGCATCTAGTGGTAATGGTAAACCCTTTACTTACAAGGTCAAGGTACCAGCGTTCAACCCTTCCAGTGATGACATAACATTCTGGCTAAACAGATTTGAACGCTCGTGTCGAGCACATAATGTGGACAAATCACAATATGCTAACCAGTTATCAGAAAATCTGAAAGGTGATTCTCTGACTAGTTTAAGTTTGGTTGAAGAGGCTGACAAAGATAACTATGATGTTATTAGGGCAGCCTTATTAAAGAAGTATCAGTTGTCTGAAGAGGGTTATCGGAAGTTGTTTAAGACAATGGTGCCTGAGGCAGGTGTAGAATTCTCAGAATTCATTGCAATGAACACGTCTTACATTTGATCGTTGGATTGAGCTATCCAAAACAGAAAAGACTTATGAAGCCCTTATGGACTTGATACTCAGAGACAAGATTATGTCAAGTATAAATAAACCTTTCCTCGAATTCTTACATGAGCGTAAACCTAAGTCTCTAAAAGAAATGGAACAGTATTGTACCCAATACGTCACTGCACATCCGGACGTAGCCATTAGCAACAGTAAGGTTAAAGAAGGTATGCCAGTTGCTTCTGCAACACCATACAACCCTAATCACTCTCACAAATTCCAAGGACCTCAAAATAGGTTTAATAAAAAAGGTAACTATTACAGTTATCAGAACCAAGGTAACCAATCATTTCAGGGTTCTTCTTCGAATACCTGGAGAAGAGCTGACAGCCCTCGATTCAGGGGTGGTCATAATTACAGGAACTTTCGCAAAGGAAGTCATTCTAGAAACTATCCAAGTTTTCCTTCATGGAGACAACAGGATCATAATTACCGAGATACTCATTATAATGAATATGATGATAGTAACCAAAGGAGCTATGATTCAAACCCGAGTAGAGGTTATAATAGTGGAAACAATGATAAGTACAGAGGCAATAATAACAGAGGTAGAGCACAATTCAAAAAACATAAAGCTCATTACCAGGCGAACTCTGCACAGCAAGAGTCCCACGAAGCCTATAAACAAAATAAAGATAATGATGACTCTAATAATATGGCATGTGCCGCTTTTGATTTTGGGAGAGCATCTCAGTGCCCCCAATGCAAAACATTATTTGAGCCAACCACAGTGTCTACTTTAAGCTGTGGCCATCCTCTTCCCGCTCTTCCTGCGTCAATCGCGCATGATGGGAGAGGTTCTCTTGTCTTACACAAAGGTTTAGTAAATGACAATCCAGTCTCAGTACTTTTTGATGATTCTGGATGCACAACTATTGGGGTTAGGCAGTCACTCATAGATCCTTCTCATTCTACAGGCAAAGTAGTCAAATGCGTAACATTTGGCGGCACCATAGAGAAATACTCTACCGCTATCATTAGGATTGCTACTCCTTTCTTCACAGGAGATGTACACGCATGTCTTTTGCCGAATCCGATCGCTGATCTTATCATCGGTCGCATTCACGGAGTCAAAGAATGCACTCCGGAGCAAATTTCCGTTTGGGAAAATCAAAATATGCAATCTGCTAATGCAGTAGTCACTAGAGCTCAAGCTCTCAATATGCCTGAAACTTCATCTGTTGAAGATAATGAAGTGCATAACCAAGATGATCCCTTGGTAATTTCTCGTGACTCGTTTATAAAACAACAAGAAGAAGATCCGACTCTTAAGAAATTCTTCACTCTTGTAACAAAAAGGTGATCCGAATAAAGATTCAAATTGTAAATCTTGGATTACAATGAAGAATGGCGTACTTGTACGTATGGTGCAAGACTCCACTAAGTCAAGTCATTCTCAGATTCTTGTACCCAAGAATTTGAGAGTTAAGATCTTACAACATGCACACGACTCTCAGTGTGCTGGTCACATGGGTTTTTCCCGTACTAAGTCAAGAGTTCTTGCGGCTTTCTTTTGGCCTTTTGTGAACAAGGACATACGGATCTATTGTCGATCCTGTAAAGTATGTCAAGAAGTCAAATCCAAAGGTCCTCGTCATGCTGCGCCTATTCAGGCT
Organism: Oreohelix idahoensis; assembly: GCA_024509875.1. Taxonomy (NCBI): domain Eukaryota; kingdom Metazoa; phylum Mollusca; class Gastropoda; order Stylommatophora; family Oreohelicidae; genus Oreohelix; species Oreohelix idahoensis. Next base: position 230,707 of record JAMPIV010005652.1, on the reverse strand, counting down.
GCAGATATTCCTATTCGTCCATTCCAGAAAATGGCGATAGACATCATTGGTCCATTCAAGATCAAATCTGCTAGAGGACATCAGTTTATCTTAACGTGTGTAGACATGTGCACACGTTGGCCAGAGGCTATCCCTCTAAAGAGCATTACTACCGCTGACATTGCAGATGCTCTTTGGCTTATATTTTCTCGGCTGGGATTCCCCGGAGAAATATTATCAGATCATGGCACCCAACTGATATCGGATACCATGTCTCAAGTAATGTCTACTCTACAGATAGAGAGATCTTTGAGTAGCATCTATCATCCTATGTCCAATGGGATGGTCGAGCGACTAAATAGAACACTTAAGAACTTATTAGGGAAGATAACTGAGGATCATCCTCAGATTGGGATAGGGTTTTACCCGCGGCCCTCTTCGCGTACAGAGAGGTCCCCAATGAACATACAGGGTTTTCGCCCTTTGAACTTGTCTTTGGCGCGCGACCGCGCGGCCCAATGTCTTTGCTGCATGATCTTATAACAGCTGACAATATTGACGATGACACAAAATCTTCTTACGAGTATGTCATCGCGCTGAGACAAAAGATTATCGAAGCATGCAAATTGGCAACGTCCTCTTCTGAGTTTGCTAAGCAGAAGGCAAGACAATTTGCTAATAAGAAGAGAACTTTACGACAACTTTGTCCTGGTGACAAAGCATTTGTTTTGCTACCTTGTCGTGAAAATAGACTCCTTATTAGTTGGAAAGGTCCGTACGATATAATATCGAAAATTTCAGATGTTGACTACATCGTCGATATTAACGGGAAGCATAAAACCTTCCACATCAATATGCTTACGGAGTTCCATGAACGTCCTGACTATCTACAGCCTATTTTCCAGGCAACGGACGATTCTCATGTCAAACATGGTCATTACTCATCACTGTCTGTAATACAGGATGAGGAAACAAGTTTTTCGGATGTTAATCTCCCGCTTCCAATGATCCCACTTCATTCTAGTGAATCATGGAAAGACGTTACTGTTTCTCCTGATTTGTCTCTAGGAGAACGGCGACAAGTTTCGTCTATGTTACAAACATTTCAGGATGTCCTCACTGACATCCCTGGACAAACTCATGTCATTGAGCATGACATTGTTCTAACTGAACATACTCCAATTAGGGTTAGGCCTTATCCTATCCCTATACATTTCCAAACACAGGTTGAAAAGGAGTTGGATGAAATGATAGATTTACAAATAATCGAACCATCCACTTCTGCATATTCTTCGCCGATGGTTATTGTTCGAAAAAAAGACAATAACATACGTCTTTGCGTTGACTATCGCAAATTGAATCAAGTTACGAAGTTCGATGCTGAACCTATGCCTTTACTAGAAGAGTTACTTACTCGTCTTTCTAAATCGCATTTTTTCACTAAACTTGATTTGTCTAAAGGATATTGGCAAGTTCCATTATCCGAACGCGCCAAACCTCTTACCGCTTTCTCTACTCCCAGAGGCCTTTTCCAATGGAATTTTATGCCTTTCGGCCTTATGAACGCACCAGCTACATTTGTACGCATGATGCGTCGAATCCTATCGTATCGGTCAGATGTCATTGCTTATCTAGACGACATCTGTCTTTTCAGCGATACTTGGGAAGATCACTATTCAGGATTAGTTGAATTATTATCAACTCTGCGTGAGTATAACCTGACAGCAAAACCATCTAAAGCTTGTATTGGCTTTAGCGAAATTGCTTTCTTAGGCCATCGAGTAGGTCACGGTTTCTTGAAGACAGAAGACCATAATATCACTAAGATACTTAACATCTCTATCCCTAGGACTAAAAAGCAAGTGCGAAGTCTTTTAGGTCTCATACAATTTTATGGACGTTTCATTCCGAATCTGTCCTCTATCATGGCACCTCTCTCTACACTATTAAAGAAAGGGTCGCCTAACATGGTTCACTGGTCACATGATGCCACTTAACTGTTAAATATTGGATCTTTTTAATATGTATAACTTTACAACAGTTATTTTTTGTTTCTTTACTAAGATACACATTTGTAATTTAATAATAGAATGATGGTATCGCTACTTAGCGGTTTATTGATGTTAATTCACCGCTGTTCTTTGATGATTGTTTCTTCATAAATCATAAATTTAAGATTGTAGTGTGAATTTTTGGTATGCATTGTATAATTACCAGAATTGTATTATACGTACATCACACCTTCCTGGAAACATTTATTCGTAGGGAAACAATTTCTCTCAGATTTTGAGATATATATTCTCACCAGTCATATTAGGAATTATAGTTATTCCTGATATTTTCATCTGCGCAGTATTCTTGCGTTGTGAGCCTATTCTACGGTGCTCCTAGATGTATTTAAAAAAAAATTTTATTTTTTTTCCCGGGAGGTGTGGTAAGACTGTAAAGGGCAATTTTTACTATCTTGCAATATAATACATTTATATTCTTATTATGTTCGCAAATATTTTGGAAGCAAAGTATTTCCTTTTTAAGTGCTTAAGGAGAAGTCATTTTTGGGTTGCTTCCCTTGAAAATAGTTCCGTCATCTTCGATCGGACTCCGCAGACGACTCTAGGCCTACTGTGATTTATTCTGTGGCTGGGTAGGAATAGATTGTTCTTGCTTCAGTATATCTATGGCCTGGATTTATACGTAGTGTTTGTATGAGTAGGACGAGTCTGTCTTATATATGGATATCTTTGCATTTCTAAGTCGAACTAATTTGGTTGTCGCTAGAAAAGGTCAAAGGCTATGCAGCGGAAGTATCGCTAGCAAAGGGTGTGATCCATGGCTGTCATCCTGTGAGGATGCCGAGTTTTGTTGTAGCAGGCTTTTTGCCGAAATAGTGATCTATATATGGATGGGGAAAAGTGATAATCATTTAGACATGTTGTATGTACTTTACCCCAGTGTTTATTCTCTTTTGCCAAGGAATGGCAAAGTTATATTTCGCATAAAAAGGTAAAACCACAATTTATTATGAACTTGGGCTTCGCCATCGTTGTTGATAAGCAGATGCACAGTGGTACTTTTAAAAAGAATATCCATTCAAAGGAAGAAGACATTCCTATGTATCAGCACTGGATTTATGATATTATTCAATTACCTCTATGAGAGAACCTATGAAGAAATGAGGACATTTAATGAATGACTAATTTTGGTCTATATTCTATAGTGAGTGAAGCTCACGAGAGAGAGAACAGCCATGTTGAAATTCATATACTTTGTATTTATCGAGTGAGAAAAAGGGATGCCTGTACTATCGCTCGATGAACCAAGAGATCACTGCTACATGTGAGAACCCATGTCTGGGATTCCTATATTATGAAATATATATATATTGAACTTTACGTGAAGGAATATTCGCTAGACGAGGTTAGGTCTAGGAGCCTTCCATGTATTGGTTATGGTCTGACGTGCCCAGTCAGTAAAGCCAGATGATTTACATGATGGAACGCTGAATGCTTATTTACGAATGCTCCATTATGATATTTGCCAAGCATGAATGCTAACTTAAGATGATATTCCTGTGATCAACATTATGCTGTCTATGTCGACATTTGTTCCTGTAACCATACACGTACTGTCCAAGTGTGCGTCCCATTAAATGTTATAAAAAGACCACCGTAGTTCCAGTACTTCTTGAATTCGAACAGTGTGAGTATGAGTGATGTACTACCAACCTGTCAACTCTATCGAATCATTCTACCATTCGCGTACTGACATTCAGATACACACTCATTGTTTACACTCACATTCTTGCCGGAGCCTCATCATGTTCCAGGACAAGATGACCTGTATGACCAAAACTGTGCTGGGTTTGATGAGTTGACAATCGTTACACTTTACTACACCAGTCCCAACATCTACATTTATCCACTGGTGGACATTCACATCATTTAGCAAATAAAGCATGATTCAACAACTAGTAGCCAGTATGAGTTAACAACTACACAAAGAAAGAGTTTAACAATGGCCAAGTGGAAACTTGTGGAAACTTGTGGAAAGAACCAGACAAATACCAGGGGAACCAGACGGGAGGAATATGCGATAGCATTGAACTGGACACACACTGAGGAAACCTATTAGTGCTAACATTAATATTAGTATCAATTGTTAGTATTCATGTTAACATTAATATTAGTATCAATTGTTAGTATTCATGTTAACATTAATATTAGTATCAATTGTTAGTATTCATGTTAACATTAATATTAGTATCAATTGTTAGTATTCATATTAACATTAATACAGTTGACATTCAAAAATCCGGCAACCTCCGGACATGAGGAGTGCCGGATTGTTGAAAATGCCGGATTTTTTATGGTTATATATGCTGTATATATTTAACAGAAAATGACTACCTGTACAGTCTTTTAAAGAAAGAAAATTAAAAACTAAATGAAAAGCAAATGAAATTTTAATGTTCATCAACTAAATAAAACAGTTCTACAGAACTTTAGTTTAACAGCTGCATCAAAACATAAACGGCTCCAGAAAACAGTGGCGCGCCAACGCGGTAAATTAAAAAATGCGCTCCGAAATCCATGCCGGAAATCTGAAGAAACCGGATTATCGATGGCCGGATTTTTGAATGTCAACTGTATTAGTATCAATTGTTATTATTCATGTTAACATTACAAGGTAGTACTTGTCCTTGGAGGCCCAATGTAGGAGAAATAGAGAGAGACCCCCCCCCCCCAAAAAAAAAAAAAAACACGTAGGGAATTAGAAGACTGGTGAAAGGAATAAAGGAGATATGGACAGATGTTGATTGGATGCCACAGGACACGAAAGATGGTCTCTTCGTAATTTCCTGTGCCTAGTAGCAGGTATGGGAGGCTAAGAGCCAGGGATCCACACCTCCAGGACGACCCAGAGTCCGCTGGGAGGACAACATTAGACAATCTCTGAAGGACCGAGGACTAGAATTTAAACAGGCCAGGAGGAAGACAGCTGATAGGATAGTATGGCGCTCTCTCTTCAAAACCTCTACACCTCACGGTAGAACAGGAACGACTAAGTAAGCCTAGTGATGTTTGCCATGATGTTACACAGCACGTTATGTTCTCTTTCTCCGTCTTCCTCTGTCGCTTTTTTCCCTAAATGATTTCCCGTTGTCACAAATTATAGCATAGACAGATGCATGAATACCGTGTAGATCTTTTGTCTTAAATGAAGTGTTACCTTTTCAAGTGCAGCCTCATTAATTGTAACAGACTAGTGTTGGAAGATCCTGAGTTGATTTACTGAATAATATTCTTTTTGCACATAAGTGAAACAAATGTGGAACAGACATCAAGTAGAGAATATAGAAAATTTATTGATCATAAAACTCTATGTGACAAACAGACATCAAGAAGAGAATAGGAATGGCCAACAATTTGAGACACAAACTAATAACTAAACAACTTACAAATCAAATTCGAACCGAGAAGCATCAGATGCTAGACATATTCTTCATTATTGTATGGTATAGAAACATGGACAACAAATAAGCAATCTGAAGGAAAATAATTGAGGACCTTGAGATGAGACTGTATTTGAAGAACGCGCGTGCCTCATGGAAAGAGAAGAAAACAAATAAAGAGGTCATAGAAAACATAAGAATGAAAAGAGAGTTAATGAAGGAGATCAAAGTTAGACAGCTAAAATATTTTGGCCATGTAAAAAGACATGACACCGGACACTGAAGACCACAATGAAAGGCAGAGTTAAAGGCAAACGTGCAATAGGAAGACAGCGCTATAAGTGGGAACATGACAGCAGGAGATAGACATGAACGAGTCTATCAGAGTGTTCCATCAAGACAACAGACAGAAGACGTCAGAGATCCATTGCATTATGGAGATAGCAGCTGGTGACGAATCTGTGGGTACACACAACCGTAAGATTTATGCGATACGTAGCCTAGTTCAAGTGTGTACTCTATGTACTCGTCATGCAAGTTTATCAAGGAAGATAACAATACAAACATCTACGTTTTTCTCAAACATGACATGAAGTTTAAGATGAGATAGAAGGAAATACGGCAATCCCCAGCTTAACGCTGTTAACTCGTTCTTGAAAAATCGAGCGCTAATCGAAAAAACGCTGAACGAAAATTATCCTGGAGAAAGGCATAGAAAGGTCATTACTGGAATGGAAACTCATCAACAACAGACTGATAAGAACAAGACTGAAAGGGAGATTCAACAACACACTACCATAATACAATGCTTTGCACCAACAAATGACAGCGATGAAGAGGTCAAGGACGAATTCTATCAATAGCTACAAAAGGAAATAGAATAGATTTTATCATGGAAATGGGAGACCTCAATGCGAAAGTTGGAACACGCAATACATATAACAAAATAGTAATGGGGAAATGTGGCAGCGAGGCATCGGAACAGTAAATGAGAATGGGGAAGTTAAGCGCTGGGCGTGATCGAATTTTTAAAGCGTATAACAGACATATGGTATCAAATAAAAAAAGAGTGTTATATCGAAAAAGCGCTAAATGATCAGCGTAAAACCGGGAGATTGCTGTCATATCAGTCATTCATGTATTCCTTTACTTTTCAGGTACCACTTAAGCTTAGGCCTTGGATCAAATTCACCGCAGGTTTTTTTTCTATCTTGTGCCGTCCGTTTAAGACCTTTCCATTTCTTCTTTGTACCTTTCACGCCTGTCTCAAATTCCTTTCTCCTTGTGTGTGTGTGTGTGTTTTTTTTTTTTTCTTCGGTCCCCACCTATTTCTCTTACCCTGCAAATTCTTGAACAAGAAGTGTTATGCAATGCTATAAACTGCTTTACTTAATGTGTGTCCTGTTTAATATTAGTATCTTTTCCTTGCATGATCTTGCATCGACGTTGGCTGGAATATACATCTAACCGTTTTTGTCTCTTGACTGGGTTTTACATTCCGAGTTATAACTTTTAGTCCATCTATTGAAATGTTTTTCGTTGTCACGAAATATGTTCGTTCTCTTTTTCGGGTCTGCACTCCTCCCATTTATTAATAAGCTACCACTTCGTCTGCATGCTAATTCTTCTAGTATTCATGGTTTTCGCTTTCATCGTTCACGGTTATCTTATCATATCTTGTCCTGCTTGTCACTCCCTTACTATTACCTCACCTCTTGACCTGTTTGAAGCAACAATGATTTCTATTTGTGCAAGGTGAAGTGTTTCCATTATGTAGCAGCTTCCACCCGACAGAAAAGGGTCAGTAAGTAGTGAGACGCGTTGACTGAACAAACGTTTTATTTAAGGACGGGGGTTGCAGATAATTGCCACTGACTATGTTGTCTGAGTTTCTAATATGGATGACAGACTGTACTTGGGAGATAAGGTGTCAGTCTGCAAACATGACGTACCCAAATGCACGGTCGATTTCACTGGGATGTCAGAAGACGACAATCTGGTTAAAGATTAAGACGCGGACTTTGAAGATATTATCAGTAATAGATCTATATAGTAGTCAGTTAGTAAACATGATGGGCGAAACGGAAGTGGCAAGACCTTATATGGCTATGGAGTTTGAAAATCACATGTAAAGGGCAATATCTTATGTTGTTATGAAGTAATGTTCTACGTGAGGATAGTGTGTGGACCCTACCAACATCATACACTTATTCTCATTTGTTTTGGCGTTTGAGATGCTAAGATAGATGCTTCTGATTGGACTTCTTCACCAAATAGAAACCTGGGTGTTTAGGAAAAACTTCGCTTATTTGTGTGGTGAAGTGGGATGTTATAAATATTTATATGGGACTTAGTGTACTGACTGAGATCAGCTGTGAAGGTATCTATATCTATTAAGAGTAGTGTATTATAGATAACCTTACTTGCTACCACATATCTATATATCTCAGTCAGAATTATTCTGGAATAGTGTGATGACTACGTTATGTGTCTAGGGTATGTGTATGATGAAGTGTAAGTCACAACAACAGACAGATAAACAATTTAATTAAATCCACTACTCTTGACAACACTGTGACACTCACATACATATAACACTCTATGAGAATATCTTAAGGAGTCACTGATAACTTTTCAAATAACAATATGTATTCATGGTTATCATAAAGGTATATGTGTCCTGATTCAAATACAAAGGAACCAGGAATCACAATCAATTTTAATTACAAGTATATGTACAGACTTTATCAATATGAATATTGTAGTGACATATATTATTAAAATTTCCTATGTGTGTCAGTTGTGTAGTGGTAATATGAGGTAATACTGGTTTTGTTTTGTTCAAGCTCTGTTGGTATTTGTCATCATGACTTCAATAGTTTGTCTTTTGGGACTAGTATTGGAGATGTTTTCAGTTCCTGATATTAAGACAATTAAATTCCCCTCTGAATGTTATTTTTACAAAGTCCTTTCAAGATGAGGGGACATAATGTTGAGCTCAGCTGGCCAAATCAGCTTATCTTGAGTGATGGCGGCAGGAAAGGACTCCTCTGCTCGAATTCTCCTCTGGGCTCTGGAGACACCTCACTGATAGCTAAATGGACCAAGGAGTATGCTGTCCGACTCTGGATTCAGCAAAGCTCTGACCAGGTGCTGCTCAGTACCATCAAGACCACGGTCCCTGAAATCAAGAAGGATGTACCTTCTACTTCATAACTAACTTATACTCTCTTTTACACTGATCACAACACAACACAAACATTGAGTTCAGAGCGTTAGGCCAACTGTCAGCTTCATCTGAAATACTTTATACCAGTATTTACCTCCTTAATGGTTACCACGCCTCTGCACTTCCAGCATTATTTCTGTCTAATCAATCATCCAGGTGTCAGTGTACTATTTGGCCATTCCATGCCGTTTTACTTCCCTCCGACACCTTCTGTTCAGGCTGGAGCATTATAGGCTTTATCTCCTGTTTGCCACTGAACTACACATATATATACAGGCATAAATTAACAATTTACATTCAATTTTCATTAAAAGATACTGAATGGTTCAAGCTTACCACAATTTCATGGAAATAAACACAGATACGTTGATTAGCAATGAATTCTGGCACAATTACTGGCACAAATTCCCATCTGCTTATGTTCCAGGCTTTTATTTTAGCAAAAATATGAGCTGGCTTCAACGCACTGTCGCTTTATCAAGCTTATTTGCACTAGTGGTCTCGAACTAACGCTCCTAAGTGAGTATATCAGCGAGTCTAGCCAATGAGGCCACGTTTCGACAAGTGTTTGAAAAAATGTTACCTTTCTACGTCTCCCTAACAACCAAGATAGTATTTATAGCCCGACCAATCGTGGTTAGTTTTTCATTTGTTGCGCTCCAATCAATTTGGAGTTTACATGGTAGGCTATTTATGTAACGTAAGGTTTTTTTTCAAACACGTTATAAAAAAATTTTATGAGCAGAAATGATTTTGTGTTGTCAGGCATCCCCACTATTTTATTTTGGTTATAATTTATTAATTCCTGGACTATTTGCGTAACGTTTTACATATTCTTTGTCAGCAAGCACTAAGGAACCCAAATATCCAAATTTAAAAGAGCTACGTGGCTGCGTTCAAAATATGTATTTTCTACCTCCTGTTTCGAAGATGTGCTGTCTGGGAAGGGTAGTGTATTTTATCACTGTCCGTCTGAAAAAAAATTAGTGCATGTAGTCTTACACGCGTGATGGCAGCATTTGTGTATCGCGCGACGCGTGTTGCCTGCGTTCCTGATTTTCAGCCCTCCCTCTCTCTTTATCCTTTAGTCCATCTGTTCGTTCGTTTTGGTAACGCAGTGTAGAAAAAGACATGAATGGAATTTAAAATTTAGGTCAACTTGCATATTTCAAGGTTTTTCTTAGAAAGGCAGCACATTTTATTGTGTGTTTGGGAAACGCGTGTATGTTGCAGAAGGCCTATATTTAACGGGGAAACGTTACAATTTGCAGACGAAGCATAAAACAAAGGGGATTTCGAGTACTGTCATTGTGACAGCACTGTTCTTTACCATTCTTCTTCCTTTATTTATTATATGTATTTATTAGGCTTTATATTTACTTGATAATTTATATATGTGGATTAGAATATTCCACGACACCTCCCCTCTTAAAACAGACATTATATGTCAGTCCTTTATTCTATATTCACATAGAGAAATTTATTATTATTTCTGGGGTTTACGGTGATTCTCATCACACGGATGGCGGCTTAAAAAATCCGCTCCCAAATTGGTTTTTCCAGATATATACTCAATGCTAAAATTATATGGAGCCAAAAGTAAAGACCATCGGAGTAACCTGGAGTTCTCATGCCTAGCCTGTGCTAGAAACGATAAAGGTTTGTGGTCTGTTTGCAACTTAAATGCCTTCCCATATAGATAAATATTGAATTTCTTTATCGCCCATATTACTGCAAGACATTCTTTTTCGCTAGTTGAGTAGTTGATTTCAGCTTTATTCAACTTTCTGCTAGCATATGCCACTGGGCTTAATTCCCCATCCAATGCATCTGATTTCTGTAGTAGAGTTGCACCTAACCCAATATTACTTGCATCCGTCCTTACAATGAATTCTTGACTTAAGTCAGGTAATTTCAAAATGGGTTTACTTGTGAGCTTTTCCTTCAATTCTTGGTAAGTCATTTCACATTGTGGTGTCCATGTAATGCGATCTGGATGTCCTTTACGTGTCAATTCAGTTAACGGTGCACATATGGAATTAAAGTTTTTGATATACTTCTGGTAGAAACCACATAATGAGACAAAGGATCTCACGTCCTTCTTGGTTTGTGGTCTCGGGGCGTTCTGTAGTTTCTCTAAATTCTTTGGGTCAGGGGTCATGTTTCCCTGATAAACTGTGTGTCCCAAAAATTCCAATTCTTTACATCCAACGCAACATTTAGTTGGTCGGGCTGTTAAATTTGCCTCCCTAAGTCGATTAAACAGCATGTTCAGAGAGTCAATGTGTTCCTCAAATGTTTCTGTTGCTATAAGGATATCATCCATAAAATTTGTTATACAGGGATTATTCAGAGGATCCAATAATTTTCTCATCATTCTAGAGAAGACACTAGGCGCATTCTTCAATCCAAATGGCAATCTATTAAACTCATAGTGTCCTTCTGAGGTACTAAAAGCTAGGTATGGTCTAACCTCAGGCTTCACTGGAATCTGATAGTATCCTTTACTCAGATCCACTTTTGAGAAATATTTAGCTTTATTTAGTCTGGCAAACAGCTGATTTGTATCCGGCAATGGATCCACCTGTCCTTCTGTAATAGCATTCAGTCTCCTGTAATCTATACAGAGTCTATGTTCTCCGGAGGGCTTCCTTAAGAGTACAACACCGGAACTATACGAAGACTCACTGTGCGAAATAATTCCTTCCTTCAACAGATAGTCTATCTCTTCCTTCAAAGCTTTCTCCTTAGCAAACGGAATCGAATATGGTTTCATACAGACAGGTGTGGAGTCTATTAGTTTCATATCATATTCCAATAGGTTTGTATGCCCTGGTCGGTCTGTTAACACCTCTGCATGATTATTTAGAACCTGTTGCACTCTCTCTTTCTGAGTTTTCGTTAAATGTGTACTGATTTTCACCTGTGCTGCTGTCTCACAGGGGTGTAATGGATATTCAAATGAGGAAAGTGGTTCCTTTTTCATCTCCATGGCGATGGACAAGGTCAACAAGTGTGTCTCTTCCTGATGTTCTCTTTCCAAATATTTCTTCAGGAGATTCACATGATAGATTTTTTCTTTCCCCTTCTTATCTATCTTATAATTTGTTCTAGATACCTTCTCTAAAACTGTATATGGACCCTGCCATCCAATTTGTAACTTATTCTGACTCCCGGGCAAAAGAAGCAGTACTTTCTCTCCCACAGCCAAATTTCTGTCTTTCGCCTTCCTGTTATAATAGGCAGCATGTTTCTTTCTGGCTTGTTTCAAATTTTCATTGGCAAGTTTCCAGCCAGTTTTTAAACGAGTGGTCAGCTCATTCACATATTGGTATGAAGATGTAATGTTTTCCTCTGCCTTTTCATCAGTCCACGTTCTTAACAAAGCTACATATGGACCTTTAATTGTGTGGACCTATTTGTCCATGCACCGGTATGGTCTCTTCCACTCGAAGCTTTATAGTGATGATTTTTCCTCCCAGAATTATCATTCACAAAACGACCGCTACCAATTTTTCTTTTGGGGCTTTCTCCCCACTTAAAATTCTTGATGAGAGATTTCCTCTCTACATCCTCTTCCTCCAGTTTGTTTAAGTCCGATTGAGGGATTTTCGGCTTATCCTGGGGTAAGACATCTTTTTGCACTCTCCGCATAGTGGCCATTGTAAAACAGTTAAGTGAAGCTTGTCCGTGAAAAGGGGCTTCCCATTCCATTTGGTCCACTTTATCAAATCTATATTTCTTTTTATTATCAGGCCTAATTTTGCCCCGTGGCGTGTCCAGGTCCTGATCCATGTTCCCACTTGTGGGTGTTCCCTCATGTGCTATGCTACACCTTTCTACAAAATTCTCAATGTCCCATCTTGCTTTGGGCCAATAATAATTGTGAGCCACCTTTTGAATGATGGTACCTATCTTCTCATGGTCCCCATCTGGTTTCACATGTAGGCTCCTTATTAAGTCTGTCCTATATCTTTTTGGAAGAACCAGCTGTCCGTGACCTTTGGATCTAGCTCCAGTCTTCCTATACATCAACTTGTTTTTCATGTAAAAATCTCCCTTGCCTGGAGTTGTATGACAAGTTGACAATTTTCTGAAACAAGGCTTGAGTGTTTTATCCCCAGCCTGTGCCTTCCTCATCTCTTCTGGAGTGGTATCCAACATAATATCCTCCTCCTGTCTTGAGGTCGACCTGACCTGAAGGGTTGCCATATACACAGGTTTCCTTCTGCAACGGTCAGTGTCATGATTGTCCATCTGACAATTCTTACACCACCTTTTTCCTTGGTTGAAAGATTTTCTTTCATTATATTTCCTTTCATCGAATTGTGGGAATTTATTTTTATTGTCATACCGTGGCCTATCAAATTGGTGCTTACCTTTATTTTGATCCTTAGGATCAAATTTATTAAAGTTCTGTGGTGCCCTAAAGTTATCCACTTGTTTCTTTTTATTACCTGTTACCTCTGCTTGAGCTGCTTGATACCTTTCAGCAACATTTAGCAACTCATCCAGCCTCTCTGCACCTTGTTCCATGAGAAACTTTCTCAGGTCTGGAGCCATGGACTCTCTTAATTGCTCTATAAGGACCATTTCCTTAAGATCTTGGGTTTTCCCCAGAGAAGTCCATTTCTCCAAGTATGTCTCTATTCGTGCAGAGAACTGGTGATAGGTTTCACCTGACAGTAGTTTAGCATTCCTAAATTTTTTCCTATAAAATTCTGCATTCTTTTCATACCTTAACAAAAGAGCCTGCTTTAGCATGTCATAATTTTCCTGATCACCTCTGCTCATTTTTGCAAAAACTTCATAAGCTGCCCCACGAAGTCCCTGAGATAACTTTAAGCTCCACCTTTCTCTCTCTAACCCATACGTGGTAGCTAATAGTTCATACCTATTTAGGTAGCTCTCTATATCATCGTCTTTCTCAACAAAATGATCTAAATGAAAATTCATAGCTGAGGTTGAGGCTCCTTGGCTAGCAGTGGCATCAGAGGCAAAGGGACTGGCACCATTTTCAGGAGCATGGCCCTGAAACTCAAACTCCCTTAGTCGTAACTCATGTTCCCTTTGTAATCTCTTCTCCTCCTTTTCTGCTTCCCTTTCTGCAGCCTGTCTTCTTTCCTCGGCTTCCCTTTCTGCAGCTAATCTTTTGTCTTCTCTTTCTGCTTCCAATTTCTTAGCCTCTTTGTCAGCCTCAATCTGCAACCTCTTAGTCTCAGCCTCAGCTTGCAACCTCTTAGTCTCAGCCTCAGCTTGCAACCTCTTAGTCTCAGCCTCAGCCTCAAATTGCAACCTCTTAGTCTCAGCCTCTAACTTTCTTTCGGCCTCTTTTTCTAATCTTCTTTCTTCGCGTTCAATAAATTTGTCACATTCCGTAGTGACATAGGCAACCATAACTTGCCCATCTAATCCTAACTCTTTTGCAGTCTGTACAGCAGCAGATCGAAACTTGGCCAGGTCCGCCATTGTCTATCAGGTAAATTTCTACAATGTCTAACCAACAATTCAAATTCTAAATATATATAATGGACAACACAGGCACCGTGAGCTCAACCTTATTTAATTCCACCCAAGGATACCTTTTAATTCTTATATTCCCTGAAGTGAATTACCCCCAATATTTTTAATAGGGAAAGATTCAAAATCCCAAGAGCGAGACCCCAATATATGTGGTGAAGTGGGATGTTATAAATATTTATATGGGACTTAGTGTACTGACTGAGATCAGCTGTGAAGGTATCTATATCTATTAAGAGTAGTGTATTATAGATAACCTTACTTGCTACCACATATCTATATATCTCAGTCAGAATTATTCTGGAATAGTGTGATGACTACGTTATGTGTCTAGGGTATGTGTATGATGAAGTGTAAGTCACAACAACAGACAGATAAACAATTTAATTTAATCCACTACTCTTGACAACACTGTGACACTCACATACATATAACACTCTATGAGAATATCTTAAGGAGTCACTGATAACTTTTCAAATAACAATATGTATTCATGGTTATCATAAAGGTATATGTGTCCTGATTCAAATACAAAGGAACCAGGAATCACAATCAATTTTAATTACAAGTATATGTACAGACTTTATCAATATGAATATTGTAGTGACATATATTATTAAAATATCCTATGTGTGTCAGTTGTGTAGTGGTAATATGAGGTAATACTGGTTTTGTTTTGTTCAAGCTCTGTTGGTATTTGTCATCATGACTTCAATAGTTTGTCTTTTGGGACTAGTATTGGAGATGTTTTCAGTTCCTGATATTAAGACAATTAAATTCCCCTCTGAATGTTATTTTTACAAAGTCCTTTCAAGATGAGGGGACATAATGTTGAGCTCAGCTGGCCAAATCAGCTTATCTTGAGTGATGGCGGCAGGAAAGGACTCCTCTGCTCGAATTCTCCTCTGGGCTCTGGAGACACCTCACTGATAGCTAAATGGACCAAGGAGTATGCTGTCCGACTCTGGATTCAGCAAAGCTCTGACCAGGTGCTGCTCAGTACCATCAAGACCACGGTCCCTGAAATCAAGAAGGATGTACCTTCTACTTCATAACTAACTTATACTCTCTTTTACACTGATCACAACACAACACAAACATTGAGTTCAGAGCGTTAGGCCAACTGTCAGCTTCATCTGAAATACTTTATACCAGTATTTACCTCCTTAATGGTTACCACGCCTCTGCACTTCCAGCATTATTTCTGTCTAATCAATCATCCAGGTGTCAGTGTACTATTTGGCCATTCCATGCCGTTTTACTTTCCTCCGACACCTTCTGTTCAGGCTGGAGCATTATAGGCTTTATCTCCTGTTTGCCACTGAACTACACATATATATATACAGGCATAAATTAACAATTTACATTCAATTTTCATTAAAAGATACTGAATGGTTCAAGCTTACCACAATTTCATGGAAATAAACACAGATACGTTGATTAGCAATGAATTCTGGCACAATTACTGGCACAAATTCCCATCTGCTTATGTTCCAGGCTTTTATTTTAGCAAAAATGTGAGCTGGCTTCAACGCACTGTCGCTTTATCAAGCTTATTTGCACTAGTGGTCTCGAACTAACGCTCCTAAGTGAGTATATCAGCGAGTCTAGCCAATGAGGCCACGTTTCGACAAGTGTTTGAAAAAATGTTACCTTTCTACGTCTCCCTAACAACCAAGATAGTATTTATAGCCCGACCAATCGTGGTTAGTTTTTCATTTGTTGCGCTCCAATCAATTTGGAGTTTACATGGTAGGCTATTTATGTAACGTAAGGTTTTTTTTCAAACACGTTATAAAAAAAATTTTATGAGCAGAAATGATTTTGTGTTGTCAGGCATCCCCACTATTTTATTTTGGTTATAATTTATTAATTCCTGGACTATTTGCGTAACGTTTTACATATTCTTTGTCAGCAAGCACTAAGGAACCCAAATATCCAAATTTAAAAGAGCTACGTGGCTGCGTTCAAAATATGTATTTTCTACCTCCTGTTTCGAAGATGTGCTGTCTGGGAAGGGTAGTGTATTTTATCACTGTCCGTCTGAAAAAAAATTAGTGCATGTAGTCTTACACGCGTGATGGCAGCATTTGTGTATCGCGCGACGCGTGTTGCCTGCGTTCCTGATTTTCAGCCCTCCCTCTCTCTTTATCCTTTAGTCCATCTGTTCGTTCGTTTTGGTAACGCAGTGTAGAAAAAGACATGAATGGAATTTAAAATTTAGGTCAACTTGCATATTTCAAGGTTTTTCTTAGAAAGGCAGCACATTTTATTGTGTGTTTGGGAAACGCGTGTATGTTGCAGAAGGCCTATATTTAACGTGGAAACGTTACAATTTGCAGACGAAGCATAAAACAAAGGGGATTTCGAGTACTGTCATTGTGACAGCACTGTTCTTTACCATTCTTCTTCCTTTATTTATTATATGTATTTATTAGGCTTTATATTTACTTGATAATTTATATATGTGGATTAGAATATTCCACGACAATATGATACAACGTTGTAAGACTACTTCACTGACTTCCAATTTTCTCAAGATAAAATTATAGACAGCCTTGAACACGGAATATTAGGACACAAATATAGGACAGGCCATACGACTGGACGTGAGTTCTAAGATTAGAAGAGAGTAAATCCAGGGAAATCACTTTGCGTCTTAAGTTCTAGGATCCAATGTCGAGTGCACAAAGACATCCAACACACCTGAAAGTTACGGCATCTTAAACAGTTGCTTGACAATATGCGGACGTTTCATGTGTAAAAGTATGTGCTTGCCCGAAAAAAACTCGGGGTAAGTTGCAATATGTAAATTGTATCATTTTATATTTGCATTTTGAAATGTGTAATTTGCTTTTAGATGTACAGTGGCATATGAGGCTGACAACCTCACCATTGCAAATAACCATGCTCATGAAACTCCATTCCAAGATCTGGTGACCTCTTCGTGCGGGTTTCCTTACAAGGAACCAACAGCAGAAGTGGCCCCAGACTCCACAGAGAGGACGAAGTGGAGGAGATATCATGGTGTACATATTTATTATACAAGCTCTTTAGTAAATTGCATATATATATATATATATATATATATATATATATATATATATATATATATATATATATATATATATATATATATATATATATATATATATATATATATATATATATTGTCTAACAGTCGATTTTCGCTTTCAAAAAGCACCTTAATCCGACTCAGTGGGGTTAAAATAAACTCTCAGGGTGGGGAAAATGTCTGAGGGAGATTAAATGGTGGATAGAGGCAGAGGTCGCCTGATTATATCAGGAGACACAATACTTAGCAGAGACATGTGTCTCCTTTCAGTTTGTGGTTCAAGTTGCCAGCAGTTGGCGCTAGATACCAACATCAGACGGGTCTTGAAGACGTTTGACGACCCTTGTCAACAGCCTTAATGCATGAGACGTGCTACAGCCATTAGACGACTATTGTAGAGAAGTACAGTCCAAGACACCCGTGTGAATCAACAGCGGCTGAAGCAGACGCCAACCGACCTCACACCGGAAGCTAAGTACTATAACAGCGCAGCCAACGAACATTTTACAATTTTCCCTAATTTCCACCACAGTTTAAATCATCCGATGATGATAAATATCATTGCTTTTTTTATAAACAACTTTATTTATTTTACATTGTTAAACTATAAGTTGGATTAATCACTATTGACTGAAGTGTATGGCTGCACCCGTATGACTCATATTGTTCTAAATATATGACCAAATAGAGCTTTTAGATTGAGATTTTGCTAAATCACCTTCAGCTAGTGGCTCAGAAATACGAGCGAAAATATATTACCCCACAGAAGGCGCAGGAGAATAATAAGTTTATGGCAGCTTAGATGATCTCAGTTGTTATGCTTGCTTTTTTTGTAAATCCTATCAGGCTCCTTTAAATAGAAGCATCATTATTCATGTTTTATCTCTGCCAAGAGTAATCTTGAGCAAAGATTCATACCTTTGAAGACCCTCATCATTATACTCTGGACATTTGTTGGACCACTACTGCGGAACAGGGGGAGACAATCCCACCTATTCGTCCTAAGGCCCTTTTGCCGACATCCATTGCCTTTACGCTTCTGAAGTCAGTGTTATGTTCTTCTTCTTCTTCTTCTTCTTCTTCTTCTTCTTCTTCTTCTTCTACTTCTTTGATCCTTAGCCACCCACCGTCAAAGCAGTCAGTGGCCATCACGCCTGGTGGCGTCTTGTAGGGCAACAACAAATTGATTCCACCTTGCTCGGTCAGTGGCCATCCTTCGTACAGTGCCCCAACTCTGGTTCATTCTTTGCATCTCAGCCTCCACAGTCCTCCGCCAAGTTGTTTTTGGTCGGCCTCTCTTTCGTTTTCCTTCAGGGGTCCATAGCATAGCTGTTCTTGTGATGGTATCGGGGTCTCTTCTGAGGACATGGCCAACCCAGCTCCAGCGTCTGCCAGCTATGATGGTGTACATGTTCTCTTGCTTGCTCCAAGTAAGCAGATCTTGGTTGGTGATGGTATTCGGCCAAAAGATTCGGTGAATTTGTCTTAGGCATGTTGTGTGAAAAGAGGACAATTTTGACATTTCCTTCTCTGTAACTCTCCAGCATTCCGCACCATAGTGTTATGTTCCGTGCTAATCAAATAAACAGTTTGAAGTAAAGAAACTTACAACATCGCAGCTTCCAGAACAAAAACAAAAAAACATAAAACCTGCCGAGACAAAGAAAGAACATGGCGTGCTATCGCAGCTTTGCAGTGGCTCCAAGTTCCATTGGGGGTGATAAGGGGGAAAAAAATATGCCGCACATATTAAACCACAAGAACAAACAAACAAATGAACATAAAGATCTTAGGCTGAGCAAATAAACATGGTGCCTTTTTACTCACCTTCCCCTAGGCGATGGCACTTAAGCCTTTTTACAAATGACAGCCCCTTTTTTGTGTCCTCTTTTGTCTTTAATTATCTATGATCACTACCACGTAACTTCAAGCTCCAGTCAAGTAAAGGTCATTTCATATGTGATTCTGCCTTAGGGGTGTGAAGTGTTAGAGACCACTATACTAGATCCAGCTTCGAGTGATGGGGTGACCAGTCCCTTCCTCGCTGCCTTTACCTACCCTAACTCAAGAATAGAGTCAGGTACCAGTTACAGCTGGGTAGACTGGAGAGTGAGGCCTCCGTGTTTCGAACCCGGTACCTTTGTCGAGAGAGGCCAGCACTCTAACCACTGCGTTGCTGAGTTAGCACTCCTTTTTCCCCCTTTGAAATGGCCCCGAAGTACACTTCTAGACCTGGGAATGATTCCAGTTTAATAACTTCAGACCTGAGAAAACAAGTGTTCACACAAGTCCTGACTGACGAGTCATGTATAGTTCATGAATCCGCTCGCTAAACAGCAAGAGTAACACAGAAAGAGCCCAGGTGTCTGACAGAACGGTAACTCTCAGACAAATTACGTCGAGGTAATTTCCGACAGCTTCCATGCCTATAATTTGGAGGAGAGTTCTGCACTGAAATGACTACTCTCTTAAAATAAGCCCTGGCCAAAGAACTCAAAATAGTAACTCGCGCCAGAAAAAAAAAGTGCGCAACGCACGGTGTGCAACTTGCGCGGTGTGGGTGTTATATAAAACAAATACAGTAGAACCTCTATATTCGGAATTAATTGGTTCCTGATAGTGTTCTGAATATTGAATTTTCTCAATATTGGATCAATTTTCTGCATAAGAAATAATGTAAATTGGATTAATTCGTTCCAGACCCCGAAAATTACTCTTCACTAACCATTTGTAAGTCAGAATATTGGTTAATTAAATTTGTAAAATAACATGTACAAGCAAAAAACCATACATGAACAGTGTAACTACATTAATATTGAAATATTGTACAAATAAAAATGCAAATTTAGGATGAACCTTACCTTTACTGATGAGTGATGATGATGTGGAGGAAGTGATGTGGAGGAGGGAGATTATTGTTTGGAAGGGGAGTCACCTTCCATAAAAACATCAGGTAACTGCCCTTCAGATGTTGTGGCTCTTTTCTGCCTCTTTGCTGGGGTCAAGAACTTGTCGAGTTCTGACTGTTTCTCCTTACTTTTCAAATTTGTCATCGTACATATTGTTGCTTCTATTCACTACAGCAATGTTAGGGTGCTATTTCTCCACTATTTTCTGTGTTTTAGCCAAATGAAAAAGCAATTCATTAATCTCCTCAGTGGAAACCTTGGCTCCCTTGTCATCATCATCTGAAGTAGAAAGTATCTCAGCTGCAGTTTCTGCTTGCTGCTCCTTGTACAAGGCTTGCAGGTCTTCTGTGGTGAGCTCCTGCCTGTGATCTTCAAACAACCCTTCTACGTCTTCATTGTTCATCTCCAATAACTAATCAGGACTCAAACCTAAACCCTTCCCTTTAATATGTTAAGATGAACTAGCATAACCGAAATGGTTACTCCATAATATAGAAACTTTAAGCGATGGACAAGTCTTTTAAAGGTACAATGAGAAAACCTGTTGATAGCATTACAAGGTATTCCTTTATTCAGGTATTCACAGGGTAAGAGAGGTAGGGTAAGACGGGTAAATGAATGCCAAAAATGACGGGGAAAAGTGAACTGGAGACATATGAAAGGGATAAGGAAGATATGGAACAACTTTGAGTGGATGGCAGGGGACAAGGGGATCTTGGGATATGTTTATTGAAGGCCTATGCTCCTTGGGGAGCCGAAGGGTGATGTCGATGATGATAATGGTGGTGGTGGTGATGATGATGATTGTAGTGAAATCTGTGAGAACTAACGCTTAATTCCACAGCACGTTCAATTTGCATACCGAAGTAAGGGCCTAAACGATTTGCCGCGGTTTAACATTAATACCATGACGGGCGTTCGAAAGACCCCCTTTTTCTCGACCCGTGTTCTGGACATATATTCACACGCTGGTTTTAGCAGACGATATATATATATACACACACGCAATGTGACGTGGCGCCGTAAGGTTAACGTCCGATAAGGTAGTTTAAAATAAAAGGAAAATTAAGGTTAACGTCCTATTTGTTTTTGAAAATGCCGTACTGAATTAAATAGGAGAGGGGAAGGAGTCCTTAATTTGAATATTTGAGGTCAGTCTTATTTGAAAAGGAACGCTACTCATTAAACAGTCTCTGCTTGGCTCCAGTGTACCAGACTAAACGGTTGTATACAACCCATTAGTAGTTCGTATTCGGGGCCCCTTGTTAACTAAAATTTATACACTAAAGAAGTTGTTATAGACAAGGCAAGAGTACTGTCTTGGTTGCTAATTCTGCACAAGCAGCGATTTGGATTATGCCATATACCGCAATATTCAACTGTTTAGTGTGTAGATTTCTTTGATTGCGGTAAATATTGAAACCTTTATATTAACATTTATATTGTCATTTTTATCATTATTATGTATGCATTATTGAAGTTGTATGAACCTTAAAGGGGAAACATTTATCTGGAGGGAAGGCAACATCACTCTGTGTTGTTTCACAGCGTTGTTAGGAACTGTATTAACCTGGTATAGAAAAGCCAGACAGGCTTTCGGCCATATGGGGGAGAAAAGAAAATTAAATATTTATGATGAAAAGAAAAAGTTTTGTTATGACATAAGACCAGGAAGATTACTGGCCGTCTACATCAGCAAGTCACCGTGATTGTACATGACTTGATAGTATTAATGTAAAATGTTTCCTTTATCAAGGAAAATGTCAAACGGTGGTTTGAAAGTTATTTATCCAGAAGGGGGTACCAACCAAATTGAGAACGTTAACTAATTGTTTAGTTACCATACTGATGTCTGATGATATTGCCATGTTAGAATAATGAAAGAGAGAGATTATTAGATGCTGAGTGGGACACATTTGTATTGTTCCAGAGTTTCATCTACGAGTGAAAGTGAGCCCAGGTGACCTAACACCTGTCCTTAAGTTCTGCAGTGAGGCCTAAATACTGAGTGTCTACACAGTGATTTACCTATAGAAGCAGAATCGTGTCTTGGCAGTGGAGACTGGCGTTTTATACATACTTCAAACAGCCTGGTTCCAGAGACCTCAGATAAGAATTGTCTGGGAAATTGATATCACAAACACTCCACTCTCTCAGTTTTCCCATAAGATAGGGTATCAGACAGTGAGGAACAAAAACGTTCAATAAACTTGTACCCTTTTCTAGGAGCAAGAAATACTTGACATTTTTCCAGCTTGAAACATATAAATAATTGTGGGATAAAACAGACTCAATGACAGTTGTAAAATAATTGGTTGTAAATAATTTCATTATCATGTTGAGTTGATTATTCCTGTGTCAGAAGAATAACTAGATACAGGAAAATAAATTATAAAAAAAAATAAGTTACATTCCAAACTTTACTCAGTGACTTGTTTAATCATTGTTTATTAGTAATAGGTGTAATTGTTGTCTTGTTCATACATTTCATCACATTGCATATACCCTAGACACTTGCTAGACAACATACACACACCAATACACTTCAGTAGGGGAAGATGTATAATCGGGTGAGGTCGTGGTGGAAGCAGACAGGTACCCTGTAAACTTATTTATATTTAATAAACCTCAGGGACTTGCATAGCTGACCTCACACCAGATACCATTAATATAATATTGAAAACCAATACTAACAACTAATTCACAACACATTAATTGGGACGCTCTTCCGGGATTAAAAGGTTCTTAGTACCCTACATTAAGTGAGTCACTAGTCCCAGTATTTGTAAAATATAATAGTAAAAATAATCTGAGAGTGGTTTGAGATATCATTGCCCTTTGTCTTGTGTTTAGAGTTGATTAATTAGTTAAGGTAGTGGATAGTATTTTTATTGTTAACTATAAAATGGCGGATATGGCTAAATACAGATCTGCTGCTGTGCAGACTGCAAAGGAAATGAATTTAGATGGGCAAGCTCTGATTCAGTATGTGACATCAGAGTGCGATAAGTATATGGAAAGGGAAGATAAGAGATTAGCTGAGGAGAAGAGAATTATGTTAGAGGATGCTAGGGAGCTTAAGAAATTAGAGGCTGATAGGGAGGCTGAGATCAAGAGGCTGCAGTTAGAAGAAAGGAGACTTGAGGCTGAGAGTGAAGAGAAAAGACTCCAAAGGGAACATGAACTACGACTAAGGGAGTTGGAGTTACAAGGCCATGCTCCTGATAATGGAAGTAGCTCATCCACCTCCGACTCTGCTGCAGGCCAGGTTGCCTCAACCTCAGCCATGGGGTTCCAGTTGGACCCATTTGTAGAAAAAGATGATGATATTGAGTCATTTTTATCTAGATTTGAAAGGTTAGCTACTATGTATGGACTAGAGAAAGAGAGATGGAGTATGAAGGTATCTCAGGGGCTTAGGGGAACCTCTTATGAGGTCTTCGCCAAACTGAGCAAGGATGATCAAGATGACTACGACGACATTCTTAAGCAAGCTCTTCTAGTTAGATATGAGAAAAACAGTGAATTTTACAGAAAGAAATTTAGGGATGCCAAACTGTTGACTGGAGAGACTTACCACCAGTTCTCTGCACGCCTGGAGACATACCTGGAGAAATGGACTGCTCTGGGGAAAACCCAAGATTTAAAGGAAATAATTATGACTGAGCAGTTAAGAGAGTCCATGGCTCCAGACCTGAGAAAATTTCTCACGGAACAGGGTGCTGAGAGCAGGCTGGGGGAGATCTTAAATGTGGCTGAGAGATATCAGGCAGCCCAGTCTGAGATAGCAAGTTTAAAGAAGAAGCCTATAGACCATAATAAAGCTCCACAAAACCAAAATCAACCTAAATTTGAGCACAGAGATAAATTTAACAAGGGTAAAGCCTATTATGATAAAGCCAAGTTTGACCAACGAGATAGAAACTCGCAATTGAATGATAAGAAACATTTTCCTCAGGGAAATAAATGGTGTAAGTGGTGCAAGAAAAATAATCATGACACCACAATGTGTACTCGAAAACCTCCTAACTTTGCTGCAATGAAAAAGGGGGAAAAGGGACAAAAGGTTAAACCTAGTGGACAGCAGGAACCTTACCACCCCCCAGTTTGTGAGGATGTTGTATGTAATGGTGTCACCATTAGGTGCCTTTACGATACAGGTTTAGATTATGACTCAGTCGTGAGCTCTCACCTGGTGCGAGCAGATCAATACACCACAGAAACAGTGGAGATCCAAGCCGCAACCAAGGACGTAGCAACCATGACACTTCCCATTGCTAGAATCTGTGTAAAAACTCGCTATGTGGAAGGAGTAATCAAGGCAGCCGTGATAAACGAACCCATCTATCCTCTGATATTGGGGTGTCGTTATGTATTCTTGGGGAATCCCAGGAAACCTGTGATCATGGCAACAGTGCAGACCAGGTCACAGTCACAAAAGGAGGAGGATGAACCCATAAATACTCATCCAGAGGAGATGAGGAAGGCACAGGCGGAAGATAGGTCACTCAACCCGTGCTTTAAGAAATTACCTAAGTGCCATACACCTCCTACGAAAGGAGACTACTATATGAAGAATAAACTGTTGTATAGGAAGGCCGGAACTGGATCCAATGGTCATGGCCAGCTAGTTCTTCCTACTTCATATAGGAATAAAGTGTTGGAACTAGGGCACGCGATTCCTTTCAGTGGTCATATGGGGGATCAGTGCAACAGGACAGCGTATAGCTTGTCATTACTTCTGGCCAGGGATAACTGAAGATATAAAAAGATATGTGAAATCCTGTCCAGAGTGTCAAAGGGTAGCTCCAAAGCATTGGACTGCTCCTGCAACTCTAGGGGAGATGCCCATAGTGGGAACCCCTTTTGAGAGGGTTGCAGTGGATATTGTGGGACCTCTCACTCGAACCAAGAGGAGGAACAGTTATATTCTCACTCTGTGGACACTTGTTCGATGTGGGGAGAGGCTGTAGCCCTGTCATCTATAGATTCAAAGCATGTGGCAGAGGCATTACTCACCATATTCACAAGGTTAGGTTTCCCGCACCAAATCTTGACTGATAACGGCTCTCAGTTCAAGGGGAAACTAACGGAAGAAGTTTTCAGGCTCTTCCAGGCCAAGCACTTTCATTGTAGCCCGTACCATCCCCAAGGGAACGGCCAGGTGGAGAGGTTCAATGGGACTCTCATTTCTATCCTGAGAAAGCTGGCACATGAGAAACCTGATACATGGGACCAATTTTTGCCCGCTGCGTTGTTTGCGTATCGGGAAGTTCCACATAATTCAACCGGGATGGCACCCGCAACCCTGTTATTTGGGAGGCCAATAAAAGGTCCATTAGAAGCCTTGTTAAGGACATGGACTGATGAGAAGGCAGAAGAAACTGTTACCTCATCTTATAACTATGTGAACGAACTGACCACTCGTCTTAAAACTGGATGGAAACTGGCAAATGACAATCTCAGACAAGCCAGGAAGAAACATGCTGCTTACTTTAACAAGAAAGCTAAGGATAGAGAGCTTAATGTGGGAGAGAAGGTGCTCCTTCTTCTACCCGGCAGCAGTAACAAGTTACAAATTGGATGGCAAGGGCCATACACTGTTCTAGAAAGGATATCTAGAACTAATTATAAAATCGACAAAAAAGGTAAGGAGAAAATTTATCACGTGAATCTCCTAAAGCAATACCTGGAAAGAGAGATCCAGGATGAGACACATCTCATGACCTTGTCGATAGCCACAGGAATGAAAAAGGAACCACTCGCCTCTCACGAGTATCCCTTAAAAACAGAGGAAACACAGGCACAGGTGAAGATCAGTAAGCACCTGACTAAAGCCCAGAGGGTGCAGGTTCAAAAGGTTCTGGTTGAACATACAGACGTGCTAACAGATAAGCCGGGGCATACCAATCTATTAGAGTATGACATGAAAGTAATAGACCCAACACCCATCTGTATGAGGGCCTATTCCATTCCTTTCGCTAAGGAGAAAGCTTTGAAGGAGGAAATTGAGTATCTGTTGAAGGAAGGAATCATTTCTCACAGTGAATCTCCTTACAGTTCCAGTGTGGTTTTACTAAGGAACCTTCTGGAGAACACCGTCTGTGTATAGATTTCAGAAAACTGAATGCTGTCACAGAAAATCAGGTGGATCCATTGCCGGATACCAATCAGCTGTTTGCCAGGCTGAATAAGGCAAAATATTTTTCTAAGGTGGATCTGAGCAAAGGCTATTACCAAATTCCAGTGAAGCCTGAGGTTCGACCTTATCTGGCATTTAGCACCTCGGAAGGCCATTATGAATTCAACATGTTACCATTTGGCTTGAAAAACGCCCCGAGTGTGTTTTCCAGAATGATGCGCAAGTTATTGGATCCCCTGAATAACCCATGTATAACCAATTTCATGGACGACATTCTTATTGCTACTGAGACATTCGAAGAACACATAAACTCTCTGAATATGCTATTTGATAGGCTCAGGGAAGCAAATTTGACGGCTAGACCAACCAAATGTAGTGTGGGGTGTAAAGAACTCGAATTCTTGGGACATACAGTGTATCAGGGAAACATGACCCCTGACCCCAAGAACCTGGAGAAATTACAAAAAGCACCGAGGCCACAAACCAAAAAAGATGTGAGGTCTTTTGTATCTTTATGTGGATTTTATCAAAAATACATAAAGAACTTTAACTCTATTTGTGCACCGCTGACAGACTTAACTAGAAAAGGTCAACCTGAAAAAATCATTTGGTCAGCGCAGTGTCAATTGGCATACCAAGAGTTAAAAGATAAACTCACTAGCAAGCCGATATTGAAATTGCCTGATCTAAGTCAGGAATTTGTGGTGAGAACGGATGCGAGTAACATAGGATTAGGGGCCACTTTGTTACAGAGGTCCACCTCACAGGATGGAGAACTGAACCCAGTTGCTTACGCTAGCCGCAAGTTAAACAAAGCGGAAAAAAATTACTCAACAAGTGAAAAAAGAGTGTTTAGCATTGATCTGGGCCATAAAAAAGTTCCAAATTTATCTTTATGGTAGGTCATTTGTGGTGCAAACAGATCACCAGCCTTTAGTGTTCTTATCTCAGGCCAAGCATGAAAATGCACGTTTATTAAGGTGGTCTTTATTGATCCAACCTTATACATTTTCCATCGAATATATACCCGGTTCGGAAAACGTGGGAGCGGATTTCCTGAGTAGACATCCTTGTGAGGCAAATCAGGAAAAACCTAGGGAATAGTACTTTGTTTACGCTAATTGTCTCACAGATAATAACTTGCAGTGAATGCATGTTTTAGGAAAGGAGGTGTGTAGTAGTGAAATCTGTGAGAACTAACGCTTAATTCCACAGCACGTTCAATTTGCATACCGAAGTAAGGGCCTAAACGATTTGCCGCGGTTTAACATTAATACCATGACGGGCGTTCGAAAGACCCCCTTTTTCTCAACCCGTGTTCTGGACATATATTCACACGCTGGTTTTAGCAGACGATATATATATATACACACACGCAATGTGACGTGGCGCCGTAAGGTTAACGTCCGATAAGGTAGTTTAAAATAAAAGGAAAATTAAGGTTAACGTCCTATTTGTTTTTTGAAAATGCCGTACTGAATTAAATAGGAGAGGGGAAGGAGTCCTTAATTTGAATATTTGAGGTCAGTTTTATTTGAAAAGGAACGCTATTCATTAAACAGTCTCTGATTGGCTGTAGTATAATAGACAAACGGTTGTATAAAACCAATTAGTAGTTGGTATTCGGGGCCACTTGTTAACTAAAATTTATACACTAAAGAAGTTGTTATAGACAAGGCAAGAGTACTGTCTTGGTTGCTAATTCTGCACAAGCAGCGATTTGGATTATGCCATATACCGCAATATTCAACTGTTTAGTGTGTAGATTTCTTTGATTGCGGTAAATATTGAAACCTTTATATTAACATTTATATTGTCATTTTTATCATTATTATGTATGCATTATTGAAGTTGTATGAACCTTAAAGGGGAAACATTTATCTGGAGGGAAGGCAACATCACTCTGTGTTGTTTCACAGCGTTGTTAGGAACTGTATTAACCTGGTATAGAAAAGCCAGACAGGCTTTCGGCCATATGGGGAGAAAAGAAAATTAAATATTTATGATGAAAAGAAAAAGTTTTGTTATGACATAAGACCAGGAAGATTACTGGCCGTCTACATCAGCAAGTCACCGTGATTGTACATGACTTGATAGTATTAATGTAAAATGTTTCCTTTATCAAGGAAATGTCAAACGGGGTTTGAAAGTTATTTATCCAGAAGGGGGGTACCAACCAAATTGAGAACGTTAACTAATTGTTTAGTTACCATACTGATGTCTGATGATATTGCCATGTTAGAATAATGAAAGAGAGAGATTATTAGATGCTGAGTGGGACACATTTGTATTGTTTTCCAGAGTTTCATCTACGAGTGAAAGTGAGCCCAGGTGACCTAACACCTGTCCTTAAGTTCTGCAGTGAGGCCTAAATACTGAGTGTCTACACAGTGATTTACCTATAGAAGCAGAATCGTGTCTTGGCAGTGGAGACTGGCGTTTTATACATACTTCAAACAGCCTGGTTCCAGAGACCTCAGATAAGAATTGTCTGGGAAATTGATATCACAAACACTCCACTCTCTCAGTTTTCCCATAAGATAGGGTATCAGACAGTGAGGAACAAAAACGTTCAATAAACTTGTACCCTTTTCTAGGAGCAAGAAATACTTGACATTTTTCCAGCTTGAAACATATAAATAATTGTGGGATAAAACAGACTCAATGACAGTTGTAAAATAATTGGTTGTAAATAATTTCATTATCATGTTGAGTTGATTATTCCTGTGTCAGAAGAATAACTAGATACAGGAAAATAAATTATAAAAAAATAAGTTACATTCCAAACTTTACTCAGTGACTTGTTTAATCATTGTTTATTAGTAATAGGTGTAATTGTTGTCTTGTTCATACATTTCATCACATTGCATATACCCTAGACACTTGCTAGACAACATACACACACCAATACACTTCAGTAGGGGAAGATGTATAATCGGGTGAGGTCGTGGTGGAAGCAGACAGGTACCCTGTAAACTTATTTATATTTAATAAACCTCAGGGACTTGCATAGCTGACCTCACATCAGATACCATTAATATAATATTGAAACCAATACTAACAACTAATTCACAACAATGATGATGGTGGTGATGATGATGGTGGTGGTGATGTTGATGGTGGTGGTGATGATGATGGTGGTGATGATGATGATGATGATGGTGGTGATGATGATGGTGGTGATGATGATGGTGATGTTGATGGTGGTGGTGATGATGATGATGGTGGTGATGATGATGATGATGATGATGGTGGTGGTGATGTTGATGGTGGTGGTGATGATGATGGTGGTGGTGATGATGATGGTGGTGATGATGTTGATGGTGGTGGTGGTGATGATGGGAGTGGTGATGTTGATGGTGGTGGTGATGATGATGATGGTGGTGGTGATGATGATGGTGGTGGTGATGTTGATGGTGGTGGTGATGATGTTGATGGTGGTGATGGTGGTGATGATGATGGTGGTGGTGATGTTGATGGGGTGGTGGTGATGATGAAGATGGTGGTGATGATGATGGTGGTGTGATGATGATGTTGATGGTGATGATGAAGTTTAATTACCTGAGTATGCGATTCTAGTGCCTACCAGAACTACATTTTCTAAAAAACACACAAAATATCTACACGCTTGCACTTCCGTCCAAAAACCAGAAAAATGAGAATGCATAGTGGGATTAGGTGAGATCAGATGTCATTTCCGGTACCAAGAGCAAACGGATCTTGATAAATACAGCCTTCCAGACGATCATAATCGGTCATTGATAATTCGTTATCGTGTTTGGGTGATACATTCGCAGTATCTTCTCATTGAAAGATATGTCTATTTCCCTACCCTCTGTTCATTTATGTATCCATTATACATCTGTCTCTCTATCCGTCTGCCTATGTAGACAATGTAGACATACATAAATACCTCTATAGACAGATAGATATAGTTGGAGAAAGAAAGAACAACAGATAGCCCGGGTGTGCGGGCAGGCAGATAGATAGATAGATAGATAGATAGATAGATAGATAGATAGATAGATAGATAGATAGATAGATAGATAGATAGATAGATAGATAGATAGATAGATAGATAGATAGATAGATAGATAGATAGATAGATAGATAGATAGATATCCCTTTGTGCCCCACATTTTAGTTTGACTACTACAAAGTAGCTCCATGTAGGTCCCGAAGGTCTCGGAAGGTCTCGAAGGTCTCAGAAGAGACAAGGAAAGGAAAGAACTACCGCACCCTCAGGCGCACATCGCGACTAGAATTCTTCTTCTTCTTTTTCTTCTTCTTCTCCTTCGTTCACCCTCAGATGTTAACTTGAATAAGTTCAAAGACCCTCAGATGTCAACTTGAATAAGTTCAAAGACCCTCAGATGTCAACTTGAATAAGTTCAAAGACCCTCAGATGTCAACTTGAATAAGTTCAAAGACCCTCAGATGTCAACTTGAATAAGTTCAAAGACCCTCAGATGTCAACTTGAATAAGTTCAAAGACCCTCAGATGTCAACTTGAATAAGTTCAAAGAAAGCAGTGGTCACCCTAAGGCTGTTGATATCAACTTATGGCAGATTTTCTCCAGGAATAAGTTCAAAGACCCTCATATGTAAGGTCGTCTACAATTTTCTATGAGTTGGTTTATGAGTTCCTGTTCTCACTGTGGTGAAGTGGGATGTTATAAATATTTATAGGGAACTTAGTGTACTGACTGAGATCAGCTGTGAAGGTATGTATATCTATTAAGAGTAGTGTATTATAGATAACCTTACTTGCTACCACATATCTATATATCTCAGTCAGAATTATTCTGGAATAGTGTGATGCTACGTTATGTGTCTAGGGTATGAGTATGATGAAGTGTAAGTCACAACAACAGACAGATAAACAATTTAATTTAATCCACTACTCTTAACAACACTGTGACACTCACATACATATAACACTCTATGAGAATATCTTAAAGAAGTCACTCGTAACTTTTCAAATAACAATATGTATTCATTACTGGCATGAATGAATATGTGTCCTGATTCAACTACAAGGGAACCAGGAATCACAATCAATTTAAATTACAAGTTATGTACAGAATGTATTTAATATGAATATTGTAGTGACATATATTATTACAAATGTTCTATGTGTGTCAGTTGTGTAGTAGTAAAATGAGGTAATACTGGTTTTGTTTTGTTCAAGCTCTGTTGGTATTTGTCATCATGACTTCAATAGTTTGTCTTTAGGGACTAGTATTGGAGATGTTCACAGTTCCCCTCTTAATGTTAATTTTACAAAGTCAGTTCAAGATGAGGGGACATAATGTTGAGCTCAGCTGGCCAAGTTAGCTTATCTGGCGTGATGGCGGCAGGAAAGGACTCCTCTGCTCGAATTCTCCTCTGGGCTCTGGAGACACCTCACTGATAGCTAAAAGGACCAAGGAGTATGCTGTCCGACACTGGATTCAGCAAAGCTCTGACTAGGTGCTGCTCAGTACCATCAAGACCACTGTCCCTGAAATCAAGAAGGATGTACCTTCTACTTCATAACTAACTTAAACTCTCTTGTTACACTGATCACAACACAGCACAAACATTGAGTTCAGAGCATTAGGCCAACTGTCAGCTTCATTTGAAATACTTTATTCCAGTATTACCCTTCTTAATGGTTACTACGCCTCTGCAATTCCAGCATTATTTCTTTCTATTCAATCATCCAGGTGTCAGTGTACTGTTTGGCCATTCCATGCCGTTTTACTTCTCTCCGACACCCTCTGTTCAGGCTGGAGCATTACAGGCTTTACCTCACGTTGGCCACTGAACTACACATATATATACAGGCATAAATCAACAATTCACATTCAATTTTCATTAAAAGATATTGAATGGTTCAAGCTTACCACAATTCATACGAATAAACACAGATACGTTGATTAGCAATGAATTCTGGCACAAACTGGCACAAATTCCCATCTGCTTATCTTCCAGGCTTTTATTTAGCCAAATATAAGCTGGCTTCAACGCACTGATGCTTTATCAATCTTATTTAAACAAGTGGTTTCGAACTAACGCTCCCAAGTGTGTATATCAGCGAGTCTGACCAATGAGGCCCGTTTCGACAAGTGTTTGAAAAAATGTTACCTTTCCCCGTTTCCCCTAACAACCAAGATAGTATTTATAGCCCGACCAATCGTGGTTAGGCTTTCATTTGTTGCGCTCCAATCAATTTGGAGTTTACATGGTAGGCTATTTCTGTAACGTAAATTTTTTTCAAACACGTTAAAAAAAAAATCTTATGAGCAGAAATGATTTTATGCTGTCAGGCACCCCCAATATTTTATTTTGGGTATAATTTATTAATTCCTGGACTATTTGCGTAACGTTTTACATATTATTTGTCAGCAAGCCCTAAGGAACCCAAAAATACAAATTTAAAGGAGCTACGTGGCTGCATTCAAAATATGCAATTTCTTCTACCTCCTGTTTCGAAGATGTGCTGTCTGGGTACTGTTATGTTTTCAACCGTAAACCCATCTAATGTTATCTTTTCTAATAAGAGTTTTTTATGATTTTAAAACCTAACTCTGGGAAAGGGTAGTGTATTTTATCACTGTCCGTCTGAAAAAAAATTAGTGCATGTAGACTTACACGCGTGATGGCAGCATTTGTGTATCGCGCGACGCGTGTTGCATGCGTTCCTGATTTTCAGCCCTCCCCTCTCTCTTTATCCTTTTGTCCATCTGTTCGTTCGTTTT
Organism: Oreohelix idahoensis; assembly: GCA_024509875.1. NCBI lineage: Eukaryota > Metazoa > Mollusca > Gastropoda > Stylommatophora > Oreohelicidae > Oreohelix > Oreohelix idahoensis. The sequence goes on along the minus strand of JAMPIV010005652.1, from coordinate 197,657 downwards.
GGTAACGTAATATAATTAATGTTAGGATTAATTTAGGTCATTACGCAGGGCCTCTCAATGCTTTTCCAAGAAATGCAGCACACGTTTCATTGAAGAAGGCGGGTAATAATACAGTAAGCTTTTATATCAACGTGAAAGCGTTACAATTTGCAGACGAAGCAGAAAACAAGGGGGATTTCGAGTACATTCTTTGTGACAGCACTGTTATTTTCCCATTGCTCTTCTCTTTATTAATTTTATTTGTTAGGCTTTATATTTACCTAATAATTTATATATGTGGATTAGAATATTTCACGACACCTCCCCTCTTAAAACAGACATTATATGTCAGTCCTTTATTCTATATACACATAGAGAAATTTATTATTATTTCTGGGGTTTACGGTGATTCTCATCACACGGATGGCGGCTTAAAAAATCCGCTCCCAAATTGGTTTTTCCAGATATATACTCAATGCTAAAATTATATGGAGCCAGAAGTAAAGACCATCGGAGTAACCTAGAGTTCTCATGCTTAGCCTGTGCTAGAAACGATAAAGGTTTGTGATCTGTTTGCAACTTAAATGCCTTCCCATATAGATAAATATTGAATTTCTTTATTGCCCATATTACTGCAAGACATTCTTTTTCGCTAGTTGAGTAGTTGATTTCAGCTTTATTCAACTTTCTGCTAGCATATGCCACTGGGCTTAATTCCCCATCCAATGCATCTGATTTCTGTAGTAGAGTTGCACCTAACCCAATATTACTTGCATCCGTCCTTACTATGAATTCTTGACTTAAGTCAGGTAATTTCAAAATGGGTTTACTTGTGAGCTTTTCCTTCAATTCTTGGTAAGTCATTTCACATTGTGGTGTCCATGTAATGCGATCTGGAAGTCCTTTACGTGTCAATTCAGTTAACGGTGCACATATGGAATTAAAGTTCTTGATATACTTCTGGTAGAAACCACATAATGAGACAAAGGATCTCACGTCCTTCTTGGTTTGTGGTCTCGGGGCTTTCTGTAGTTTTTCTAAATTCTTTGGGTCAGGGGTCATATTTCCCTGATAAACTGTGTGTCCCAAAAATTCCAATTCTTTACATCCAACGCAACATTTGGTTGGACGGGCTGTTAAATTTGCCTCCCTAAGTCGATCAAACAGCATGTTCAGAGAGTCAATGTGTTCCTCAAATGTTTCTGTTGCTATAAGGATATCATCCATAAAATTTGTTATACAGGGATTATTCAGAGGATCCAATAATTTTCTCATCATTCTAGAGAAGACACTAGGCGCATTCTTCAATCCAAATGGCAATCTATTAAACTCATAGTGTCCTTCTGAGGTACTAAAAGCTAGGTAGGGTCTAACCTCAGGCTTTACTGGAATCTGATAGTATCCTTTACTCAGATCCACTTTTGAGAAATATTTAGCTTTATTTAGTCTGGCAAACAGCTGATTTGTATCCGGCAATGGATCCACCTGTCCTTCTGTAATAGCATTCAGTCTCCTGTAATCTATACAGAGTCTATGTTCTCCAGAGGGCTTCCTTAAGAGTACAACACCGGAACTATACGAAGACTCACTGTGCGAAATAATTCCTTCCTTCAACAGATAGTCTATCTCTTCCTTCAAAGCTTTCTCCTTAGCAAACGGAATCGAATATGGTTTCATACAGACAGGTGTGGGGTCTATCAGTTTCATATCATATTCCAATAGGTTTGTATGCCCTGGTCGGTCTGTTAACACCTCTGCATGATTATTTAGAACCTGTTGCACTCTCTCTTTCTGAGTTTTCGTTAAATGTGTACTGATTTTCACCTGTGCTGCTGTCTCACAGGGGTGTAATGGATATTCAAATGATGAAAGTGGTTCCTTTTTCATCTCCATGGCGATGGACAAGGTCAACAAGTGTGTCTCTTCCTGATGTTCTCTTTCCAAATATTTCTTCAGGAGATTCACATGATAGATTTTTTCTTTCCCCTTCTTATCTATCTTATAATTTGTTCTAGACACCTTCTCTAAAACTGTATATGGACCCTGCCATCCAATTTGTAACTTATTCTGACTCCCAGGCAAAAGAAGCAGTACTTTCTCTCCCACAGCCAAATTTCTGTCTTTCGCCTTCCTGTTATAATAGGCAGCATGTTTCTTCCTGGCTTGTTTCAAATTTTCATTGGCAAGTTTCCAGCCAGTTTTCAACCGAGTGGTCAGCTCATTCACATATTGGTATGAAGATGTAATGTTTTCCTCTGCCTTTTCATCAGTCCACGTTCTTAACAAAGCTACATATGGACCTTTAATTGTGTGGACCTATTTGTCCATGCACCGGTATGGTCTCTTCCACTCGAAGCTTTATAGTGATGATTTTTCCTCCCAGAATTATCATTCACAAAACGACCGCTACCAATTTTTCTTTTGGGGCTTTCTCCCCTCTTAAAATTCTTGATGAGAGATTTCCTCTCTACATCCTCTTCCTCCAGTTTGTTTAAGTCCGATTGAGGGATTGTCGGCTTATCCTGGGGTAAGACATCTTTTTGCACTCTCCGCATAGTGGCCATTGTAAAACAGTTAAGTGAAGCTTGTCCGTGAAAAGGGGCTTCCCATTCCATTTGGTCCACTTTATCAAATCTATATTTCTTTTTTATTGTCAGGCCTAATTTTGCCCCGTGGCGTGTCCAGGTCCTGATCCATGTTCCCACTTGTGGGTGTTCCCTCATGTGCTATGCTACACCTTTCTACAAAATTCTCAATGTCCCATCTTGCTTTGGGCCAATAATAATTGTGAGCCACCTTTTGAATGATGGTACCTATTTTCTCATGGTCCCCATCTGGTTTCACATGTAGGCTCCTTATTAAGTCTGCCCTATATCTTTTAGGAAGTACCAGCTGTCCCTGACCATTGGATCTAGCTCCAATCTTCCTATACATCAACTTGTTTTTCATGTAAAAATCTCCCTTGCCTGGAGTTGTATGACAAGTTGACAATTTTCTGAAACAAGGCTTGAGTGTTTTATCCCCAGCCTGTGCCTTCCTCATCTCTTCTGGAGTGGTATCTAACATAATATCCTCCTCCTGTCTTGAGGTCGACCTGACCTGAAGGGTTGCCATATACACAGGTTTCCTTCTGCAACGGTCAGTGTCATGATTGTCCATCTGACAATTTTTACACCACCTTTTTCCTTGGTTGAAAGATTTTCTTTCATCATATTTCCTTTCATCGAATTGTGGGAATTTATTTTTATTTTCATACCGTGGCCTATCAAATTGGTGCTTACCTTTATTTTGATCCTTAGGATCAAATTTATTAAAGTTCTGTGGTGCCCTAAAGTTATCCACCTGTTTCTTTTTATTACCTGTTACCTCTGCTTGAGCTGCTTGATACCTTTCAGCAACATTTAGCAACTCACCCAGCCTCTCTGCACCTTGTTCCATGAGAAACTTTCTCAGGTCTGGAGCCATGGACTCTCTTAGTTGCTCTATAAGGACCATTTCCTTAAGATCTTGGGTTTTCCCCAGAGAAGTCCATTTCTCCAAGTATGTCTCTATTCGTGCAGAGAACTGGTGATAGGTTTCACCTGACAGTAGTTTAGCATTCCTAAATTTTTTCCTGTAAAACTCTGCATTCTTTTCATACCTTAACAAAAGAGCCTGCTTTAGCATGTCATAATTTTCCTGATCACCTCTGCTCATTTTTGCAAAAACTTCATAAGCTGCCCCACGAAGTCCCTGAGATAACTTTAAGCTCCACCTTTCTCTCTCTAACCCATACGTGGTAGCTAATAGCTCATACCTATTCAGGTAGCTCTCTATATCATCGTCTTTCTCAACAAAATGATCTAAATGAAAATTCATAGCTGAGGTTGAGGCTCCTTGAGTAACCGTAGCATCAGAGGCAAAGGGACTGGCACCATTTTCAGGAGCATGGCCTTGAAACTCAAACTCCCTTAGTCGTAATTCATGTTCCCTTTGTAATCTTTTCTCCTCCTTTTCTGCTTCCCTCTCTGCAGCTAATTTCCTGTCTTCTCTTTCTGCAGTCAATCTTCTTTCTTCTGCTTCCAATTTCTTAGCCTCAGCCTCAATCTGCAACCTCTTAGTCTCAGCCTCAGCTTCAAACTGTAACTTCTTAGTCTCAGCCTCAGCTTCAAATTGTAACTTCTTAATTTCCCTGTCAGCCTCTAACTTTCTTTCGGCTTCAAACCTTCTTTCTTCGCGTTCAATAAATTTGTCACATTCCGTAGTAACATAGGCAACCATAACTTGCCCATCTAATCCTAACTCTTTTGCAGTCTGAACAGCAGCAGATCGAAACTTGGCCAGGTCCGCCATTGTCTATCATGTAAATTTCTACAATGTCTAACCAACAATTCAAATTCTAAATATATATAATGGACAACACAGGCACCGTGAGCTCAACCTTATTTTATTCCACCCAAGGATACCTTTTAATTCTTATATTCCCTGAAGTGAATTACCCCCAATATTTTTAATAGGGAAAGATTCAAAATCCCAAGAGCGAGACCCCAATATATGTGGTGAAGTGGGATGTTATAAATATTTATAGGGAACTTAGTGTACTGACTGAGATCAGCTGTGAAGGTATATATATATCTATTAAGAGTAGTGTATTATAGATAACCTTACTTGCTACCACATATCTATATATCTCAGTCAGAATTATTCTGGAATAGTGTGATGCTACGTTATGTGTCTAGGGTATGTGTATGATGAAGTGTAAGTCACAACAACAGACAGATAAACAATTTAATTTAATCCACTACTCTTAACAACACTGTGACACTCACATACATATAACACTCTATGAGAATATCTTAAAGAAGTCACTCGTAACTTTTCAAATAACAATATGTATTCATTACTGGCATGAATGAATATGTGTCCTGATTCAACTACAAGGGAACCAGGAATCACAATCAATTTAAATTACAAGTTATGTACAGAATGTATTTAATATGAATATTGTAGTGACATATATTATTACAAATGTTCTATGTGTGTCAGTTGTGTAGTAGTAAAATGAGGTAATACTGGTTTTGTTTTGTTCAAGCTCTGTTGGTATTTGTCATCATGACTTCAATAGTTTGTCTTTAGGGACTAGTATTGGAGATGTTCACAGTTCCTGATTTTAAGACAAGTAAATTCCCCTCTTAATGTTAATTTTACAAAGTCAGTTCAAGATGAGGGGACATAATGTTGAGCTCAGCTGGCCAAGTTAGCTTATCTGGCGTGATGGCGGCAGGAAAGGACTCCTCTGCTCGAATTCTCCTCTGGGCTCTGGAGACACCTCACTGATAGCTAAAAGGACCAAGGAGTATGCTGTCCGACACTGGATTCAGCAAAGCTCTGACTAGGTGCTGCTCAGTACCATCAAGACCACTGTCCCTGAAATCAAGAAGGATGTACCTTCTACTTCATAACTAACTTAAACTCTCTTGTTACACTGATCACAACACAGCACAAACATTGAGTTCAGAGCATTAGGCAACTGTCAGCTTCATTTGAAATACTTTATTCCAGTATTACCCTTCTTAATGGTTACTACGCCTCTGCAATTCCAGCATTATTTCTTTCTATTCAATCATCCAGGTGTCAGTGTACTGTTTGGCCATTCCATGCCGTTTTACTTCTCTCCGACACCCTCTGTTCAGGCTGGAGCATTACAGGCTTTACCTCACGTTGGCCACTGAACTACACATATATATACAGGCATAAATCAACAATTCACATTCAATTTTCATTAAAAGATATTGAATGGTTCAAGCTTACCACAATTCATACGAATAAACACAGATACGTTGATTAGCAATGAATTCTGGCACAAACTGGCACAAATTCCCATCTGCTTATCTTCCAGGCTTTTATTTAGCCAAATATAAGCTGGCTTCAACGCACTGATGCTTTATCAATCTTATTTAAACAAGTGGTTTCGAACTAACGCTCCCAAGTGTGTATATCAGCGAGTCTGACCAATGAGGCCCGTTTCGACAAGTGTTTGAAAAAATGTTACCTTTCCCCGTTTCCCCTAACAACCAAGATAGTATTTATAGCCCGACCAATCGTGGTTAGGCTTTCATTTGTTGCGCTCCAATCAATTTGGAGTTTACATGGTAGGCTATTTCTGTAACGTAAATTTTTTTCAAACACGTTAAAAAAAAATCTTATGAGCAGAAATGATTTTATGCTGTCAGGCACCCCCAATATTTTATTTTGGGTATAATTTATTAATTCCTGGACTATTTGCGTAACGTTTTACATATTATTTGTCAGCAAGCCCTAAGGAACCCAAAAATACAAATTTAAAGGAGCTACGTGGCTGCATTCAAAATATGCAATTTCTTCTACCTCCTGTTTCGAAGATGTGCTGTCTGGGTACTGTTATGTTTTCACACGTAAACCCATCTATTGTTATCTTTCCTAATAAGCGTTTTTTATGATTTTAAAACCTAACTCTGGGAAAGGGTAGTGTATTTTATCACTGTCCGTCTGAAAAAAAATTAGTGCATGTAGACTTACACGCGTGATGGCAGCATTTGTGTATCGCGCGACGCGTGTTGCATGCGTTCCTGATTTTCAGCCCTCCCCTCTCTCTTTATCCTTTTGTCCATCTGTTCGTTCGTTTTGGTAACGTAATATAATTAATGTTAGGATTAATTTAGGTCATTACGCAGGGCCTCTCAATGCTTTTTCAAGAAATATAGCACACGTTTCATTGAAGAAAGCGGGTAATAATACAGTAAGCTTTTATATCAACGTGAAAGCATTACAATTTGCAGACGAAGCAGAAAACAAGGGGGATTTCGAGTACATTCTTTGTGACAGCACTGTTATTTTCCCATTGCTCTTCTCTTTATTAATTTTATTTGTTAGGCTTTATATTTACCTAATAATTTATATATGTGGATTAGAATATTTCACGACACTCACATGTTGGGCACCTTTGAAGCAGATGTTCGGCAGTCATTTTATCGGTGCCACAGTCACACTCATCAGTAGTTCCTATCTTTAATTTGTTGAATAGATGGTATCTCAATCTGTTATGAGCTGTGCGAAGTCTGAAGATTACCACTTGTTCACTTGTTTGCTTAATGAAGATGTCGCGACTAGAAAGAAGTTGTGCAAATGGCTGTCAACCTCATCATGTAAAACAAGTTGCCACAGAAACCACTGCTGAAAGATCACGTGATTGCTTGTTGCAGGGTTCTTGCAAGGAGACCAGCTACAGCGGAGACTCCACAGAAATGTGACGACGACTGCAGTATTAGTCCTCCAGTCTGAATCTGTTCTTACTATTTCAAAAGTTCATCTTTTATTCACGTGTGATGTATCACTACAAGACTGCGCGTACCACAACACAAAATACGGTGCTATCTAACCAACAATCAAATCTCCCATTTTCTACCGCTTCGCTGCAACTTACCACTCCGTGTGTTGTATGCATATTTAAAACCGCCTTGACACTACATATGAAACTTTTTCCTTTCATTTTTTCTTCTTTTTTTTTCGATTCGTTTGTTTATTTCTGCTCTCTTCGCGGTGTGTGTGTGTGTTGCGTTGCGTGTGCAATCAGCGCGTGCGTACACGCATACACAAATTGCGTAACCTTGTTCCGATTTCTGGATAGTAAAAGTTGTACGCGCGAGATGCGTATTTCTGCCATTGTTTTCCGTGACACATGTAAACAGAATACGCGGTGAACATATTAACAGGCTTTAGTTCTTTTTTTTTTGACATTGTTGAATGTGTGAATTGTACTGTTTTGGTAGGGGGAGCGGTTGGGGGGAGGGGGGAGAGAAGAGAAATATATACTGAATGTCCTACTAGGAGAATGGACGTAGAAGTGGCCTATTTACAACATTTTATTTATTGTTTTTTTTAAATAAAATTTTGCCTCGTTTTGGCGAGGTGCGTCCCGTTCAACCAAGTCGGTTATATTAGTGCGGATGTCCAAATATAAAATACATTCAGGCCTTGAAACGTTTAATCTGTTGTTATTTGTCATTTACGACATCGACAAGCAAACGAAAACAGTAACCTAAAGAAGTTGAGAAGTCATAACACTTAACAAAATCAAAAATGTAAAAATAAGGTTGCTACCTGAACTTTGCAGACCCGTCCGCGTGTCTATGCAGTAGTTGTACTGTAGTAGGCCTTCCAAGAAAGCTACGGATTTTGTAGGATTGACATAAATAAACCTCCAACTAACATAAAATGCATCCCATGATAGATATAGCCGAGCTTTTGAATAGCACAACACTCTGAACGATAAATAAACTGTAAAAGGACCATAAAGAGAAATAATACAGTACGTTACATGCAGCACGGGATCCGCGGTAGTAGCATAGTGGTTAGTGCACTGGCTTCCTAGCTCAGTGGTCTATGGTTCGATCCCCAGATGATGTGGGTTTTTTTTTAGGCTGCAAACGCCTCCTGGGTCGACCCAGCCCCAATTGGGTAACAGAGCAACTTCTGGGAAGGTTAAAACGGCCGGCGTGATGCTGATCACATCACCCCTAGTGTGCCGATGGTCAAGAAAATATGGGCCTAACCCCATATGGAAATATGCCTCAATGGGCGTGTAACGGGATCCTTTACATACAGCACACACAATGAAGAAAAACATCACACAAAATAAAAAGAATCCTGATATTACCGTATGGCGCTCTCTCTTCCAAACTTCTACACCTCACCGTAGAAGAGGAACGACTAAGTAAGTATATAACCGTTTCATGTATATGGTAAATTGTTCAAAGAGACGTGCTTTGAAGAAACGTTGCAAGCACTAAAAAAAACTTTATGGATTTAAAAACAAAAAATGTATTCTCAAATGTAAACTGCAATCTCTGTTATCACTCTGATAACACCTAGTAAGACAAAAATTATCTTGTCATGTATCTTGTATTTAAGTAGGAATAACGACATTTCATTATAGATATTCTTCACCTAATTTGCTACTGGAAGTATTTGCGGTCTGTCTTTCTTATTCCCTTATCTTTCTCAACAATAATGCCAAAAAAATCTGCAATTTAAACCTTTTCAGGTGGGAATAATTTATTCCCTTTGTATTTCTGCGATGCTGAGAAAACATAAAACTTTATTCTCTGGTATTTGTGAGTCGTAACGAACAAATCAAACGTCTAATCAATTCGAGCAAATGAAATCTATAATTAGTTCGCGCAAATGAAATCATCTTCCGTATTCCTACAAATTTATCAGTGAAAGTACGGGGAATTTGTGGTTTTCTGGTGATATTTGGTGGGTCGTGTGGTGCTACGGGTTGGGTCTGCAGGTCGTATGAGAAGGGACTTCTGATGGCATGTGGAATCTTCTGCGGGTATGTGCAGGATATTGTGTGGTACATTGATTGTCAAATTGTAGTGGAATCTTCTGTGGGTATGTGCAGGATATTGTGTGGTATATTGATTGTCAAATAGTAGTATGTGGAGGTCTCGTAGTAGTGATACATGGAGAACCTTCTGGAGGTAAGAGCAGTCTCTTGATTGTATGTGCAGTCTCTTGATTGTATGTGCAGGACCTTGTCGTGGTACGTGCAGGGTCAACTAGTAGTATGTGGAGGTATTTGATTATGCATAGAAGACTTTTTGGTGGTATGTGGAATCGTGTGATGGTATGTGGAGGACCTTATGATGGTATGTAGAGAGTCTTCTGATGGAATATGGATAACCTTCTGACGGTATGTTGAGAGTCATCTGATGGAATGGGGATGACCTTCTGATGGTATTTGGATAGTCATCTGATGGAATGTGGATGAGCTGATGATGGCATGTGGAGGACCTTCTGATTGTTTGTGGGGATCCTACTGATGGTATGTGAAGTCTTCTGACTGTATGTGCAGGACCTCCTGATGGTATGTGAAGGACCTTCTGATGGTATATGGATAATCTTCTCATGGTATGTGGAGGACCTTCTGATGGTATGTGGAAGACCTTCTGATGGTATATGGAGTACCTTCTGATGGTATGTGTAGAGTTCTGATGGTATGTGGGGGACCTTCTGATGGTTTGTGGAGGACCTGCTGATGGTATGTGGAGAACTTACTGATGGTATGTGGAGGACCTTCTGATGGTATGTGGAGGTCTTTCTGGTGGTATGTGGAGAACATTATAATAGTTTGTGGCGTGTCCTGTGGCTGTATGTGAATGGTCTTCTTATGGTATTGAAAAGGATTATGGTGGTGTGTAGAGTGTCTTTTGGGGCATGTGAGGGGGTTTTCTGATGGTTTGTGGTCGATCTTCTGATTGTGTGTCGAGTGCCTTCTAGTAGTATAAGAAGATATATTCTTTCTTCTTCCTCGTTCGTCCTGAAAAGGACGTTGGTTACGTTGTGTCCGTTTTACAGCTGCGGTATTTGCGCCTTTCGGTCGACACATCCGACTTCCGCACGGCATTTTTTGGGACCGGGTTTGCCTTCCCTCTTTGATCCCTACTCCTCAGCCAGACTGCAGTGATGCAGCTTGTTTCCAGGACCACCACGTGGAGGTGGAGTAGGGACTTGGTCAGCTCTGGTTCGCTGACCCTGACGCAAGCAGTCAAGCTATGGGTCGCTGACTGCATTTCTCACTTTTGATGCATCTTGGGTCCCAGAAGATATCTGAAAATTATGGTTTTTTTTTTTTTTTTTGAGGTGCTATTTATAATTTTATTTTACGAGATGTTTTAACATATTATTTCTTAATCCAAGTATAGCTCCTCTACTGTAAATTACGTCACGCTTTTCGACGGATCAAGTCAATGTTTCTCAAAATTACAATAATCGCGTACCGCTTTTGAGAGGGTTTAGTCTTATCAGCAGAATACTCTTTCGGGCTAGCACAACCTGGAGGTCGTTTTATTTATTTACTATACAGCGCTGACATATATAATGAGAAATACTAGGTATCCTACTGGTCTGCTGAAAAATTAAATATGACGCATACTTGTTAAATAAACATATGTATATTGGTAGAGTACACGATTTTCAAATATTACGTTTTAATTACTTGAAGACTCCATTGGAATGTCATACACGGCTCCTAATATAATGCTGATCATTGGGATGGCAAAGTCATCATGTAAAGCAAATTGCCACATAAAACACCTCTACAGCAGCATGTGAACGCTTGGTGCAGGCTTCACGTAAAGGCACCAGCTGCGGTGATGACTCCATGATATTTAAGGAGCGTAAAGGAAAGTGATGACGATGATGATGATATTGATGATGATGATGGCTATTTGTGATGAAATCGTCCTGTTCGTTCGTCCAATTTTTCTTTCTACACTCCTCTATGTCAGTATTCACGGTCATTATCTCTCAGTCAATGGCAAGCCAACGCTTTAATGCTTGACCGATCATGCTATGTTTATCTTCCTGATTTTGCTCAGTCGCCACTTAAGCGAAAGCGTGATCAGTAAAGATTAAAACCACCTGGACATCGTTTGTTCGCCGGCCGAATGCTTACTCAACACACAGACAATTGATAGATACGTGTATTGCTTCGGTCAAGTCTGGTGGTGGACTAATAGATCTGTCGAATTAGCAGGGGATGGTGGTCATTTAAGATAACTCGTATTTAATTTGCGGGAAAGACTCGCAGAAAAAGTCAACTCTCAACTTTATCTTGATTACAACCATATCAAAGAATTAAGGCAGGGCAAATGACATAATTGTTTCCGGCAAGGTCTATTATTGTAATAAACAGAGATTGGAAGACGAGATAACAACCTTTAAGAAGAGGGGCAAGGTAGATTAAATAATTGTTCCGGTGAAGGTAACAAGTAGCTAATTTTACCCTAAATGACGACGTCAATAGTTAGTAGTACTACCCATCCCTGTAGACGAACGACCCGTCCTACATTACAACGATTTCTGAATGGAAAATTTACTAAAGTAAGACGCCTTACCTTGTGGTTGGCTTAAAATTGGAAAATATACTAAACTAACTTGTAATTGCGTTCCACCCAAAAGAAACTCGCGAGGTTGAGTTTTGCGTTGGGGGAAATTTTAACTTTAAAAATGTGAGTGTTTTGAAGATTCCCCACTGCATTTCGAGCTTCGTGAAAGAGACCAAACGCCAGGATCATTATCATGTAGCATGTCCTTTGCAGAACGTCGCTCTCATTACAGCCCACCTGAAAGACTCGATCTCTAGCCAGCCCTCCTGCCTCCTCCATTGTCATGTTCAAGGTGTCTTCAATGTCCCGTGTCCAGCGTCGTCTTGGTCGGCCCCTGCCTCCCCTTCCAGGTACCATACTTTCCATCACTGCTCTCTCCAAGCCACTATGACGTTTAATGTGGCCAAAATATTTCAGTTTCCGGGACATGATATTGTTTATGAGCCAGTTTTCCTCGATGTTCAGGTCGTGTAGGATATCTAGGATAGGAGTTAATAATAGATTTTCTCTGTAGGTCGTGAAAAGGATAAAAGTAGAACTTGTAAATTTAACAGTGTAAACTACCAACAAAATCCATAAATCATAGTCCGAGAAATTGTTCTTCAAGTATTTAAAGTTAGGAGTATACATGAACAAGAAACCTAAGCCAGCTGGGGAAAGACTGCATCTTAAATACTAAAATGACATACTACGGCAATTCTATGCATCAAAGTCTGGATATAATGACCCATTCACAGTGAAGGAGTAAGTAGTAACATGTGCATTTTCTTACTTTATATGTGCATTTTACAGGAGGCTGGCAACCTCTTCATGTACAATAACTTGCCCCATAAACCACAACTGCAAAAGCTAGTGACTTTCGTGTGGGTTTCTCCACAAAGAACCGATAGCAAAGGTAACCCCATGTTGCAGGGAGCAGAAAGAGGATGACGATGACATCCATCATGATTATATATATATATATATATACAAGGTATATCTATGTCAACATTTCTAAATTGAGCTTTGTTATTATATATCTAAATATGATTTCCCTTTGTCTTTCTCCGCTCTCAGGACACACTTTCCTCTGACTCGAGAATCTGAGATTTTATGCTAATGAGCATCGGGTAAAATTCAGGGGAAGATGAAATGGTAGGGGAAAGCGAAGGTAGCCTGATGCTTACATCAGGAGACATAAAACATAAAAGAGAAGTACTATTTTATCTATCTCTCAGTTCCTGGCACTAGTTACACGGACTTCGAGCTCTGAACAACGGCTGGAATTTCCATGTGCCTGTGGTAGGGAGTTCTCTACTCAGAGAGGAATGAAAATCCACCGAACGAAAAAGGGGTGTGGGAGGTCATCTGGGGGAGATCAACAGCGCTCTGTCTCGACGGATAAGACGTTAGAAGAACGCAGCCAGGAGTCAATCCACAGTGCTGAGTACATTCAAGTTGATCTGCCTGATGATGATCTCACACACTTCTTGGACGGGAAGAGAGATGCAATCAAGTTTCCACCTGCCAGTGCAAAAGGGCTTTGGGAACAGCTGGACGAAGCCTTGGCAAAAGAGTTGGATAACAACCTGAAGCAGATAAGTTTGGAGAAGAAGCTGGAAATCTTCGGCGACATAATATATCTGCACTGTCGCAAAGTGTTCGGAGTGAGGGAGGCAAGGGAAAGTAACCCACCACGAAAAAGTAGAAGACAAATTAAAATAGAAGAAATCAGGAAACAGAAGAAGCATGCCCGAAAACTTTTCAAGAACGCAGCTGCCACAGAGAAGGAAGGGTTACGACAGGTTTGGGAGCACCTGAAAGGCCAACATAATGCCCTTTGTAGAGCAGAAAGGTTGTGCAGGAAGAGAAGGAAGACTCGAAGGGATAGGGAAAGATTCGTCAGGGAGCCCTTCAAGTTTGCCAAAGAACTGTTTGAGCAGCCACGGTCGGGTACGCTAAACATCAATAAAGAAGACCTGGAAGAACACCTTAGAATGACATATTCAGATGGTCGCAGAGATGAGCCGCTCAGCAGCATGGCAGGCCTTAAATGGCCGAGTAAGCCAGGAGCTGAATTTAACACCAAGCCCCCAACGGTGCAAGAGGTAGAAAGCATTGTCCAGAAAGCTCGGTGCAAGTCAGCTCCAGGTCCTAATGGTGTTCCATATGTGGTGTATAAGAGATGCCCTGAAGTGCTCAAACGACTGCTCCGTTTACTAAAGAATGCGTGGAAAGCCCAGCTTGTAAGCAAGGAATGGAGAAAGGCGAATGGAGTCTACATCCCGAAGGAGCAAAATTCCACAGACATCAGTCAGTTCAGGCCAATCTCACTACTCAATGTGGAAGGGAAGATATTCTTCTCAGTGATGGCGAAAAGACTCACTACATACCTCCTGGCAAATGGGTACATTGACACTACCATTCAGAAAGGAGGTATCCCAGGTACACCAGGATGTCTAGAGCATGCCACAATGATCTGGGAAGCAATCCAAAAGGCAAAGTCTGACAGAACAGACCTCCATGTAATCTGGTTGGATCTGGCGAATGCTTATGGATCCGTTCCACACCAGATGTTGGCAGGCCCTGGAAATGTATCATGTTCCACAAGAGATTGCAGCAATGCTGAAGCTGTATTTCGCAGGGTTTGCTGTCAGATTTTCAACCAGAGAGTACACAACGAAGTGGATTGGCCTTGAAGTTGGAATTGCAATGGGGTGTACCATCTCTCCGATACTATTCGTGATGGCTATGCAGGTAATCCTCAATGCGGCTGAAGGAATGGCTATAGGTCCAAAGCTCGGGGGAATGTGTCACATGCCACCGCTCAAAGCATTCATGGATGACACAACAATTCTGACATCAGATGAAGATCAGGCCCGGAGGATGTTAGCACGCCTGGATGAACTAGTCAGCTGGTGCAGAATGAGCTTCAAACCCAAGAAGTCGAGAAGCCTATCAGTCAGGAAAGGGAAGATAGCAGAAGACATATTCGTGGTTTCCAACCAAAGAATCCCTACTGTTATTGAGGAACCTGTTAAAAGTCTTGGCAGGGTGTACGATGCCTCATTAAAAGACTCGAAGGCAGTGCAACAGACAATAGAAATGGCAGACAGAGGGCTACAGATCATAGACCAAAGCAGACTCTTGGGAAAATTCAAACTGTGGTGCCTCCAGTTCATGTTGATACCGAAGTTGCTGTGGCCACTGCTTATATATGAAATAAGCACAAGTACAGTCGAAGCTATAGAGCAGAAGGTCAACAAGTTCATGAGAAAGTGGCTAGGGGTACCACCAGGTCTGTCAGATGTAGCACTGTACTGCAAAAAGTCAAAACTTCTGCTTCCTTTCAAGTCAGTTGTTGAAGAGTACAAAGTTGGAAAGGCAAGGCTTGCAATGATGCTACGCGAGTCAGCTGATGACGTGGTTAAGTCCATTCAGCCCACACTGAAAACAGGAAGGAAGTGGAGAGTGGAAGAAGCTGTTGATGCTGCCCAAGAGTCACTCAAACTGAGGGAGGTAATCGGATACACACAGACGAATAGACGGGGATTTGGTCATGGAGACATCCGCTGGTGGTCCAAGGCATCAAGCAGGGAGCGCAGAGACATGGTTGTTCATGAGATACGAGAGGCTGAGAATGATAAGAGGTTGCAAAAAGCAGTGCAGCAGGTCCAACAAGGCCAATGGACTACATGGGAAGGAGCCCTGCAGAGGTCCTTGACATGGAATGATATATGGCATATGGCACCTCTTAGGCTCAGCTTCGTTGTTAGATCAATGTATGACCTGCTGCCGTCGGCCACCAACCTTGTGAAATGGGGAAAGTCGGATGATGAGCAGTGCCCCCTGTGCCAGGGGAGGCAGACACTCGAACACGTGCTCTCAGCGTGTAAGGTGTCATTAGGGCAAGGGCGATACACCTGGCGCCATAACAAAGTGCTAAATGAGCTTGCTGCGACAATAGATCTAGCAAGGATGAAGGCGAACAGCAAACCCAGGCCGAGCACCGCAAATACATACTTTCTGAGGGCAGGAAAGTCAGCACACCCCAAACCGAGTAAACCAGGTAGCAGTTTTACCATCTCTTCTTGATTGTGCAAATGACTGGGAGATGGCGGTAGACCTACCTGGACGAGGGGCATATCCAGAGAGTATCAGAAAATCGCGGAGACGGCCGGATATAGTGCTTCATTCTTCTTCAACGCTTCAGGTCATACTGATTGAACTGACCGTGCCATTTGAATCCAGATTAGACGAGCAACATTCGTTCAAAGCGGCCAAATATAGTGATCTGGCCGCGGATCTGAGACACGAGGGGTTCACTACAAGGGTCATGGCTGTTGAAGTGGGCGCAAGAGGGCTTGTGGCTGCATCAATGTATGATCTATTGAAACTGTTGGGGCTGAAGGGACAGGCGAGAACAAGGGCACTGAAGAGGCTTAGTGAAACTGCCGAAAAGGCATCAGGCTGGCTGTGGAACAACCGCAATGGGCAATGGAAATCGTGACAATAAACGCTGCGGTACAGAAAACACCAGGAATTTTTCTAAGTCCACAAAACGCTGAGTTTTGTGGTGTACTAGTGAGCGGGCTGTGACTGAGGGGCAACAGGCGATGTATATTATAGGAGGTGTCAGAGTCAGAATTTCAGTGGCTAGGCTCGGCGGCTTCGCGATGGTGTCTCAGTGTGTGCGACGGAACGAACGGAATAATTTGTCTTCTCTTTGTTACTTTCACAATTGCCTCCACGGCTGGCGGAGTTGTGGATTAAAGTTGCTACCATAAGTGAAATGGGTTCATTTTCGATACAAGACAACAGGAGGCTGAGACGCTTGGGAGTCATGACCCAAGTGGGCCCGCCCCCCTTAGAGTGTAAAGGAGTATACTGGGCCGAAACACTTGTCCGATGGGGGGACTTCTTCTGATGATCAGATTGCCTCCTGTTGTATCGCTCTGTAAAGAGTTTCCTATCATAGTACTAAGCTCTGAACACCATCTATAACAGACGTACACACGAAGCGGTGAAATTTGTGTATATTACTCCTGCAACGTCAGGAACGTGCTCCCAACAAGCCATTCGACTCCTGAGGAGAAAAGGAACAGTCAAGAAGTCACTACAGAATCAACAGAAATTACACAAGTCTACAGCAACAATCCCTCCCTGGAAATTGACAGTGAAGTAATCTAACTGATACAGATTCTGGACACTACAATCATTCCACAACATTTAACATTTCCTATGAAGAAGTAACCGTCCTACTTTTTGATTGTTTAGTTTTATTTTGAAGATCATATTCCAAACTGTTTTCTAAAAGTTAACCATTTTCATTCCTTACCAGCGTTTCAACAATATTATATATATATATATATATATATATATATATATATATATATATATATATATATATATATATATATATATATATATATATATATATATATATGTGTGTGTGTGTGTGTGTGTGTGTGTGTGTGTGTGTGTGTGTATATATTCTCTCTTCTTGGATCCTTAGCCCCTGACTGACAAAGCAATCAGTGGCCATCACGGCTATTGGCGTCTTGTAGATGAGCAACAAACTGTCCCCATTTTGCTCGGTCGGTGGCCATCCTTCATGCCGTGCCCCAACTCTGGTTCATGCTTTGCATCTCAGCCTCCGCTGTTGTCCGCCAGGTTTTTATGTATATATGTGTGTGCATGTGTGTATATGTATAACATATACATCTTTAGTTGGAGTTGATTACATGGTTAGGTGAATTTGTTGTTTGCACCAGTATGACTCTTTTTTATACTTATACACCGAGCTAATAATATAATTAATACGTTGATGAATTACCTTCGGCTGGAGGCTAAATAAATACGAGTCAAGTGTTACATTGTGACACATAATTTTTCTCATAGAAGTGGACAGAAAAAAGAAAGGTTGCAACAAACTTAGAAGATGCAAATGTTATACTTGCCATTCTAAAACCCATGTGGGACTCCCTGAAATAGGAGCATTATCCTGCTATTTATATCTGTGCCAAGAGTAATCTTGATCGAACGGTACTACCTTTCGAAAACTCATATATTTTACTCCACTGTCTGGCCATTTGTGTATCACTACTTCAGATCAAGTGAGACAAGCCGCGACACATATAAATGCATAACAGTACTAAAGAAGTGTAGTAGGCATGTTTAGTTTCAATCATTGGTGATACGTATAGATATCTTCTTTGCGTTTCTTTTTACGTGGAATGGTAAAGAAATATAAACGGTATTCGAATAGCAGATACTGCCATAGGGCAGCGAAATGTTACAGCCTTGACTGTTCTTAGTCTCAGAAGGTTAACAAGCACTGATACAATTGTTCTTGGGACTCTTCTCTGTAGAGGTGTTTTTCTAGGCAATAGAAAAGGAAGAAACTGAACACAAAAGAAATGATGTTGTCTGCGGGACACGAAGAAGAAAGAGCACCACACAGCGAATGTGTTGATGTAATGTTGTCAAAGAAGGAACAGCAGCAATCATTGTCACACAAAGCTTTTAGCTGTTTTGTGGTTGTAAATGTTTCAACTCTCAACTGCCAATAAAATGTTTACAAAAAAATTAACACGTTATTCCTATTCGTGTCAAAACGTGTATCGGCACTGACATTCGGTTTGAACTTTCCAAATGCACTTAATCTGTGCACGGTTCGTACACATGTCTGTCCGTTAAGGACAGCAGTAGGCAAACTAGGAGATGTGAGGATCTACTTTAGAAACACTGAGCTCTACAAAGACCTACCTTGATAAAATCATGCCTGTCTTTAGGTGTCAAGAATACTTGTAATTTACAGTAAGTACAGCCTAAGTGTAACTGTTATCTCTGTCACATGATCTCCTACAGTCCAATAGACAGAAACGTGGACAATTAAAACAAAAGCATATTTTACCGAATGTTAAATATACTTCAAAGAAAAGAGATAGTTTTTTTTTTTTTTTTTTTTAAATCTCATACAGTTCAAGAATAAATTGAATTTTAGTCAGCCAGCTTGCGAGTTGTTGCTGGGAATGCTGTGAAAATACCTGTAACCTGGGGATACCGCGTTAAAAACTAGGTTAAAAGTTATTGTTTTATTCCATCTGTCAATCAAAAATCTACCAAAATATGTCCTGGGATATAACTGTAGGGAAAATAGAACGGTTGCCGACCTCTGGTTTAGTGTCTACAAAAATAACAGTTATGCCGTGCACATACAAACTTTTATCAGACGAACCTTACACAGATACAGTTGTAATGTAAAACATAAGAGCAAGAAGAAGCAAATACGTGTGATCCTCACACAAATACCAGGGTGACTGAAAAGTCACTTTCTATTTCTAAAGTGTAATTTCTTCACTCAAATTTAACTAATTTATATGACAGAAAAAAATCACACCAACAACTATTACACACCATTTTATTACATAAAAATGCGGTCTCGAATTAATATTACTGTTCATTATGAGATGCTATTTGATCAACAAATGATTTCATATCTGGCAGCAATTTTTGCTATTTCTTATAACCTCAGTTTATTGCCGATTTTAGATTTTATTTGTTTTATTTTGTTTCTGGGAATTAGAAATGTAAAAAGAAAAACGTATTTGTTACTTGGCAATTACTGCCCCTTGTTCTGATATTTGTTTTATGTATTTCCAGTAAGGTCACCGCCACCTCTCTATGCTGGACCTAGTATGGTAAAGTCTCTAACACTTCATTCCCCCACGGCTGTATCTGCTATGAGACTACCTTTACCTTTAATATCCAGTATGTTTAAGTGAGGATATACACATTTAAAAATAGGATTTGAGCCTGGAGACTCGCGTTTACGTCGACAAAACCAACGACTTATCTTGGGACCAGATGTTTGTTCTCGTAACGTTTAACTCAAATTATAGATCGCAATAATGCAAACTCTCCGTCTCTGGCAAAATAACGGATTTGTTAATGCAGTTTAAAAGAGGTATTTAGAGTTCCAGCAGAGATGGTGAATGTCATTCAAAAAATTAAGTTATTTTCCTTGGATCTATAAGTGGTCTTTCAGATAAAAATAACTTAATTTATCTCCAAACTCCAACCATAACCCTTGTGGTTAAAAAAAAAAACTATAATCCGTGTTGAGAAGCTGCGTTGTATGAGAGTTTGAAGTATGAGTTAGTGCAGGGTTTCTTAATCTGTTATCCATAGACCGTATGGAGGTCCGTTAATGGATTCCGTGTCATCATCATCTCAGCCCGTAACCCGTCATGGGTCGTAGGGGTGCCATGGTGGAAGCATCAGCAGACAGGGTCCTCCACTGCTCTCTATCCTCAGCAATGCGTACAAGTGTGGAAAAACCGTGTCCTGCCCATTCTTTGATGTTATCAGCCCAGGATTTTCTCTGCCTTCCTCTTCTCCGTTTACCTTCGACTGTTCCCTGAAGGATCGTTTTCGAAAGGGAGTCATGACGAGTTACATGCCCAAACCAGGCAAGCTTTCGACGTTTCACTGTTGACAAAAGTGGTTCTTGGTGGCCGCATAGGTGTTTATCTTCTCTCTAACATAGACATTTGTTTTGTGCTCTTTATAGCAAATGCGCAAAATTCTTCTATAACATTTATGCTCGAAAGCCTGAATCCTTCGCTCCGTATCTGCAGTGAGTGTCCAGCTCTCACACCCATACAAGAGAATAGATAATACAAGTGATTTGTATAATTTGATCTTCACAGGAAAACTGATGTTACTTTTCCAGATCACATTCAACCTTGTCATGGCAGCTGAGGCCATCTCAAGTCTTGTCTTGATTTCTTTAATTGATCTTCCATCACTGCATATAGTGGACCCGAGATATTTAAAGGTGTTAACTTCTTCTAACGTTTGCCCATTTAACGTAATGTTGGTCGGAACATGTTTCTTATGGCTATTCACCAATATCTTGCTTTTTTTCTATATTAATTTCCATCCCATACGTTCTTGTTACTTTCTCCAGTCTAGAGGTAAGGTCTTGAAGTTCTGATTCTGATCCAGCTATCAGATCAATATCATCAGCAAAACGTAGGTTGCACAGAGGTCGGCCTCCAATCGATATGGTTGATTTATAATCGTAGAGAGCCTCTTGCATAATATGTTCTAGATAAATATTAAAGAGCACTGGGGACAGGATACATCCCTGCCGAACTCCTACAGTTGTTTTGAAAAATTCTCCAATGTCGTTGCTTGCAAAAACAGCACTGCTTGCGTCCTTGTATAGTGCTTCAATGATATCTATGATGTTGGTATCAAAATTGAATTTTTTCATTACTTGCCATAAGCCTTCATGCCAGACTCGATCGAAGGCTTTTGTGAAATCGATGAAGTTATGGTATAAATCGTGTTGATGTTGGAGATGTTTTTTCGATAAGTAATCTAATATTGAAGATTTGTTCTGAGGTACTTCTTTTTGGTCTAAAGCCAGCCTGTTCCTCTGACAAGATTTCTTCTGATTTCTGTTTTATTCTGTTCAAAAGTATCCTTAACATCACCTTACTTGGATGACTAATAAGGCTAATGGTTCTGTAGTTCTTGCACATTTTTAGATTTCCTTTCTTTGGAAGCGGTATTACTAATGACTGCGTCCATTCTTTTGGCCATTTTTTTGTACTCCATATCTTCTGGCAAATTGTTGTCATGATTTTTATTATATCTGGTCCTCCATATTTCAAGAGCTCTGCTGGGATATTATCCACACCCGGTGACTTCCCTTGTACATAATTTCAAATGTGAAATGTATAATTTTTTATTATTCTTTTAAGTACATTTTTTTTTTCCTAAGAAGGGGCCCATAGCCTTCATCGGACAATCAAAGGGACCATGGCACACACAAAGGTTATAAGAAACTCTGCTTTATTGAGTCTAAAAATTCGTACCGTACCTGCCTTTCGGGAAAATACGGAAACGGCGAGCATTGCGATGTGCTTTGAGTGAATATAATCTTATACACATATTAGAACAAGATGATAGGAAACTCTTCACAGAGCGATACAACAGGAAGCAATCTGATCATCAGAAGCAGTCCCCCGTCCGACAAGTGTTTCGGCCCGATATACTCCTTTACATTCTAAGGGGGGCGGGCCCACTTGGGTCATGACTCCCAAGCGTCTCAGCCTCCTGTTGTCTTGTATCGAAAATGAACCCATTTCACTTATGGTAGCAACTTTAATCCACAACTCCGCCAGCCGTGGAGGCAATTGTGAAAGTAACAAAGAGAAGACAAATTATTCTGTTCGTTCCGTCGCCCACACTGAGACACCATCGCGAAGCCGACGAGTTTAGCCACTGCGCGTTCGCCACTGATATTCTGACACTGGACACCCGTATAATATACACCGCCTGTTGCCCCTCAGTCACAGCCCGTTCACAGACCTTTCAATGTTAACATGGTACATTGGTCAATGTGTTCGAAATGATCGCACTTGGTTTTTTGGGAAAATACGTAATCGACGCGCTTTACATAGTGCTTAGAGTAAGCGCTATCTTCAACCCCCATTCTAATTTATCGAGAAGATTTTTTCTAATTCTTGTTTCACAGATATGCTCGCAAAATGCATCACTTATATATATATAATCTTGTCTTAGATTTATACATTGTTTAGATTGGCGAAGGCTATTCTAGCTTTATTCAGTCCTTTGCTGATGTCTTTGCTATCAAGCATGTTCATTTATCAACTGATCAATTTACATTCACGTACGTATTTCAACCTGTTGAAATGGTATTTACTTATATGACTATGACAATGCCTGTTCATAAGTGGAAGTCAGTTTTTCAGTAAACATGTAAATGAAAGTAAATATCCAAATCAAATTGAATAAAAATTGTCATCCACCGTAGCTGGACGCCCAGGATGCCTGCACCAAGGAGTCATGTGACAGCTGTAGCAGTGTTTTCTGTGACAATTTGTTTGACATGATAAGGTTGCTAGCCCCATGCACAATTTAATATTAGTAGCCTTGTACGACATGCATGAGGGTGTTGTAGTTCTATTCTGTCTTTGTCTGTTCAGAGAGTCACGGGGAGTACACGAAGTTCACTCTGAGGTAGCCACCGTCATTTCTATTCACTTTATGTCTTTACATTTTTTTTCTTTGATATATGATCTCAGGTACATCCTGCAACAGATTTGTAATTTGTGATCGATTCCTGTTATCAGAAGTATTATTTTCGACAGCCCGTCATTTTTGACAGAGCCCTGCTAACAGGGGAAAATTGTTTGATTAAATCACAGGACAATCTTGGACATTCAAATATGTTTATTTAATCTATTTTTGGATGATTCCCTTGCGGCCCGTTCCGAAATTGCCAGCGGTAACAGCGTGGTCGCGGAAAATCAATAAGAGTCCGCAAACGTTAATTAATAACAAAATAATTTGTAATACTTTTTTTTTAGCTGGACTAACCTAATTAGCCTGAAGTAATCATGGCTTCCAGTGCGATGCAAGAGAATCTGTTAAAGAAGCAAACAGAGGAGAAATGAAAGAAAATAATCCGACAGAAGCGGAAACGGAAATAGAGATAGGCAACAGAGAGAAAATATTGAACGGATAATCTCAATAGTTCTGAACAGTAATGATAATAATAATAAATTAACAATAATAATAAATTAATAATAATACATTAATAATTATTATTTATTAATTAAGACAGTTTTGCGATGCACAGTTGTTGTTTAACTTGGACTGTTCAGCTTATCGCTCTTTTGTAGCAATCCCAACTTGAAGACTCCATGGTAATATCTACACCATTGCTTCTTAACCAGGGGTACATGCACCCCATGACGGTGCAAGACTTACCTATCGGGGGTGCGAGACTCACCTTCAGGGGGTGCGAGACATGCTAGATAATGTAGAAGGCGAATCATCATTTTTTTTTTTTTTTTTTTTTTTTCTTAACCAGCGGCACTTGGGCTTTCAGCCCTTCGGCCCAATGACATGTCATTGCGAGGCTGGGGAGCCTGAGGACTTTCCTTCCAACCCGGTCAGGAGCTTCGCTCCTTCCCATCCACAGAGGGTTTATCACAGGAGCCGTTCAGGCTATTCAGTCAAATTTCCGGCCGTAAACATTTCTTCAAACGCTGACGCCCGGGTTTGAACCATGAACACCTGGTCGCCGGTACAACGCCGAAGCCATTACACCAGCGCGGCTCCCGGCGAATCATCATAAACAATGTATAATACACAGAACTCAAATGTATTTGTACAAAATAGAACATTGGCAACATAAATTAGTTACCAAACCTTAGTCACATTCTGTAATTAACATTTTCTCAAAATAAACATGTATCTCTTTTAAGCATTTCTGACATGTTTTGCGAACTACGAGATTAAGGGGTGTGAGGCTTCTTAAGATGCTGTAAAGGGGTGTGAGGCTTTTTAAGATGCTGTAAAGGGGTGTGAGGCTTCTTAAGATGTTGTAAATCGATGTGAGGGTTCTTAACTGCTGTACAGGGTGCAGGACCTCTAAAAGAAACACTGATCTACACTGTGGATATAAGCCTTTCCTGTGGCTGCCATTTCTAAACATAGTGGGTTGAGGTCATGACCTCCAGCTTGGCTTGCATTTAAAAGCAGTAGTTCCCAAAGTATGCGATACCAGCCCCTGGAGGGGGGAGGCGGTTTGGAAGACCTAAGGGGACGATAAGGTAAAAGGGGGCTACAGAGGGCGTTCAGTAGTAATGAAGTGGTCTTGTCAAGTTTTATTCAACAATTTTACTCAATATAATACTTACATGTGAACGTAGTTGGATTATACAAGAAATATTTGGTAATTAACTGCATTATCGTATTCAAATATTGCGTAGCAGTGTTCGCGCAACAACAAAAAATGATGTGGATTTGGGAGACAATATATATGAAGACAACATATATGAGGACAACATATATGAGGCGTGAAGGACATATGAAAGATAGGACACGGAGGGGGACCTGGGGATGTTCTCTGAGAACCAAGGGGGAGGTGACCCGAAAAAGTTTGGGAAACATATATTTAAAGGATCATCACATCTGGTCCCAAACTAGGAGGAAGAAGCACGTGACATAATGTGTATTCCACGCCATCCACGGGGGCTCCCCATAAAATATTTTTTTTAAATCCCGTTACACGCCCATTGAGGCATATTGGGAATATGGTGTTAGGCCCATATTTTCTTGACCATCGGCACACTAGGGGTGATGTGGTCAGCATCACGCCGGCCGCCTTAACTTTCCCAGAAGTTGCTCTGGTACCCAAATGGGGCTGGGTCGACCCAGGAGCCGTTTGTGGCCTAAAAAAATCCCACATCATCTGGGGATCGAACCATAGACCACTGAGCAAGGAAGCCAGTGCACTAACCACTATGCTACCGCGACTCCATAAAATATACAGAGCTAAAATACTGTGCTCTGGTTCTGGGCTCTCCCAAGGAATTGTCACGTCCTACACAGAGCCACTTCTCAGCTCCCCCTGCCTATCATAGGTTTATAATGAGATCCTCTTGCATGCAGCCAACCAGGTAAAGGCCAAAGTTACATCTGGGGCTCAAGTAACTCCTCCAAGTTTAGTGTGCAATGCTGGGTTCTCAACATGTTTCACCATGGAATCACTGGAAGTGTATGGCTGATTTCATGTCCATGGGGCTATGATTAGCCTCACAGACAGAGGTTCACCTCAACATCTGTATACAGTAGCATTGTGCTTAGCTGGTGGTCATGTAAGGATGACTCCAGATACGCGTACATGCATAATGGGAGTTAATAATAGTAATATAATAAAATTAATAAAGAGTAGTTTTTGCTAGGCAGAGAAGCGGAGTTAACAATAATAAAAAGAATAATAATAATAATTCTATAATGCATGTCGTGTCAGGCAACTAAGAATTGTTGGGCATTTGCCAGCTACCTCCATCTTGCAGAAACGTAAGTACAAAAAATAATAATAATAATAATAATGTGAGCAGCAAGAAGAAGTCACACAAAACAAGAACTTGAGATCATTACTTCAACTCAGCCACTTAAGACATAAGGATGTCCTCAACTGAGGAGGAGGTTATTGATGCAGTGCAGAGAAGTCCAAGAAATGCATGGAGAAGGGAGTAGCGGACAGATATGACAGGGAAAGCGAAGATATGGAAAGACCTTGAACTGATACAACAGGATTAGATGGCCTGGCACGAAATTTTTGAAGACCTTGATAAGGAGAATTGTCCGTTGCTTGGAAAATGGGTTGCAAATAATCCGGACGTTCATGGAATTCAGTAAGCATATTGATGTGGAAGGTTTTATGCTTCCCATCAATATCGACAATATAGTCGACATCGGAAATTTTCGATATTATATCGTACGGACCTTTCCAAGAAATAAGTAATCTGTTTTCCCTACAAGGTAGTAATACAAATGCTTTGTCACCAGGACAAAGTTGTCGTAAGCATCTCTTCTTATTGGCAAATTGCCTTGCCTTCTGTTTCGCAAATTCAGAAGAAGAAGTTGCTAATTTGCATGCTTCGATAATCTTTTGTCTCAACGCGATGACATATTCGTAGGATGACTTTGTGTCATCGTCAATATTGTCAGATGTTATGAGATCGTGAAGCAACGACATAGGGCCACGCGGACGCGCGCCAAAGACGAGTTCAAAGGGAGAAAATCCCGTATGTTCATTGGGTACCTCTCTGTAAGCGAAGAGGGCCGCAGGTAAAACTCTGTCCCAGTCCTGAGGATGATCCTCAGTTATCTTCCCCAGTAAGTTTTTAAGTGTTCTATTAAGGCGTTCGACCATACCATTAGACATTGGATGGTAGATACTACTTAAAGATCTATCTATCTGCAGAGTAGACATTACTTGAGACATGGTATCTGATATTAGTTGGGTGCCATGGTCTGACAATATCTCTCCGGGGAACCCCAGACGAGAAAATATAAGCCAAAGAGCATCTGCAATATCAGCAGTAGTAATGCTCTTCAGAGGAATAGCCTCTGGCCAACGTGTGCACATATCAACACACGTCAAGATAAACTGATGTCCTCTGGCAGACTTGATCTTAAATGGACCAATTATGTCTATGGCCATTTTTTTGGAACGGCCGAATAGGAATGTCCGCCGCCTGAATGGGTGCAGCATGCCGTGGACCTTTGGATTTAATTTCCTGACATACTTTACAAGATCGACAATAAATCCGTATGTCCTTGTTTACCAATGGCCAAAAGAAAGCCGCAAGGACTCTTGACTTAGTACGGGAAAAACCCATGTGTCCAGCACACTGAGAGTCGTGAGCGTGCTCCAAAATTTTAACTCTCAAATTCTTGGGAACCAGGATTTGAGAATGACTTGACGTAATGGAGTCTTGAACCATACGTACAAGTACGCCATTCTTCTTTGTAATCCACGATTTACGACTTGTGTCTTTATTCGGATCACCTTTAGTTGCAAGAATGAAGAATTTCTTCAGAGTGGGATCATCTTCTTGCTGTTTTATAAACGAGTCACGAGAAATTACCAAGGGATTATCTTGGTTATGCACTTCATTATTTTCAATAGATGAAGTTTGAGGCATATTAAGAGCCTGAGCTCTAGTGACTACAGCGTTAGCAATCTGCATGTTTTGCCTTTCCCACGTGGAAATTTGTTGCGGAGTGCATTCTTTGACTCCATGAATGCGACCGATGATGAGGTCAGCGATCGGATTCGGAAGAAGACATGCGTGTACATCTCCTGTAAAGAAAGGAGTAGCAATCCTAATGATAGCAGTAGAGTATTTCTCTAATGTGCCGCCAAATGTTACACATTTGACTACTTGTCCAGTGGCACGGGAAGGATCTACGAGTGACTGCCTAACACCAATTGTGGTGCATCCAGAATCAAATAGCACAGAGACTGGATTGTTATTCACTAAACCCTTATGTAAGACAAGAGAACCTCTTCCATCATGCGCGACTGATGCCGGAAGAGCAGGAAGAGGATGGCCACAGCTTAAAGTAGACACTGTGGTTGGCTCAAATAGCGTTTTGCATTGGGGGCACTGAGATGCTCTCCCAAAATCAAAAGCGGCACATGCCATATTACTAGCATCATTATTATCTTTACTCTGTTTATAGGCTTCATTGGACTCTTGTTGTGCAGAGTTTGCCTGAAAATGTGGTTTATGTCTTTTGTATTGAGATCTACCTCGGTTATTATCACCTCTGTAGTTATTGTTACCTCTATTGTAACCCCTATTTGGGTTTGAGTCATAGTTCCCTTGGTTACCATTATCATATTCATTATAATGAGTATCTCTGTAATTATGATCTTGTTGACTCCAAGACGGATAACCCTGATAGTTTCTATAATTACTTCCTCTACGGAAATTCCTATAATTATGACCACCCCTGTGTCGAGAGCTATCAGCTCGTCTCCAGTTCTTTGAAGAAGAACCCTGAAATGATTGGTTACCTTGGTTTTGATAACTATTATGGTTACCTTTTTTATCAAATCTGTTTTGAGGTCCCTGAAATCTGTGTGAATAATTGGGATTGTATGGTGTTGCTGAAGCAACTGGCATACTCTCCTTAATCTTAGTGTTGCCAAAAGTCACGTCGGGGTGTGCAGTGACATATTGGGAACAATATTCTTCCATTTCTTTTAGAGATTTGGGTTTACGCTCATGTATAAATTCAAGGAAAGGTTTGTTCACACATGACATAATCTTATCTCTGAGCAACAAATCCATAAGTCCTTCATACGTTTTTTTCTGTTTTGGAAAGCTCAATCCAACGATCAACTGTGAGACGTGCCTTTGCAGTGAATTCTGAGAATTCTACACCCGTCTCAGGCACCATCGTTTTAAATAAAAGGCGATAGCCTTCCTCACTTAGCTGATATTTTTTTATCAAAGCCGCCCTAATGACATCATAATTATCCTTATCTGCTTCTCCTACAAGGCATAATCTAGTCAAAGATTCACCTTTCAAGTTTTCTGATAATTGATTAGCGTATTGTGATTTATCCACATTATGTGTACGACAAGAACGTTCAAATCTATCCAGCCAGAATGTAATATCGTCACTGGACTGATTGAACGGTGGAACCTTAACCTTGTAAGTAGAAGGTTTACCATTACCACTAGATGCCTGATTAACATTACTCATACTTGTCAATCTCAATTTCTCTAACTCAAATTCATGTTCTCTTATTGCTTTTTTCTCTTCAGCATCTAATCTTTTTTGTTCTGCCTCCCTGTCTAATCTTTTTTGTTCAGCTTCCCTGTCTAATCTTTTTTGTTCAGCTTCACTGTCTAATCTTTTTTGTTCCGCAGCAGCTTCTCTTTCTAATTTTTTTTGTTCAGCTGCAGCTTCTCTTTCAATTTTTTTTGTTCAGCTTCAAATCTCCTTTCCTCCACCTGCATCTGCAATTTCTTTTGTTCAGCAGCAGCCTCAGCTTCTCTTTCTAATCTTTTCTCTTCCGCCATAGCTTTTCTTTCTTCTGCAGCTAATCTTTTCTCTTCTGCAGCTAATGCTTTGTCATATTGAGCAACTGCCCATTGTTCTAATTGTTGACCAGTCTTATCAAGGGCTTTCCCTTGTGTAATGAAGTATTCTAATGTAGCCATGATGTCTAACAATAATACTAATCACCTGAATCAATAATAATACCACAAGTTCTCAATGACTTGATTAATCAGTATACTATCCCAATATCTGTGGGTCACAAGCCTTTAATAAGGTCTTGTATAATAGTAATAATAATCAGGTACTGGTTTATACCATAATCCAAGTGCAGTGAACAGGCAATTGTGTCTTATGAAATATACCTATATAAAACATATGTCAACCAACAGAATACATAAAGTACAAATAGGACTGACAATACAAGAACGTTTGCAGAAATCAAAATAAATCAAATAGGGAAATCAATGAAAATAATCACTGAATCTGCAAAGAATAACAACACAAATGACGTCACAATATATGAATATAAATTGAGAATAGAACTGAAAGATAGAAAAGGTTAGACCAACAAATTACAAACAAATCAAAACAAAACTAAAGAACAAAGAAATATTACAAAAATAACAATAATTACAGACTTCACAGCTAACACAAAAGCAACAGTTGTCGCAGCAAATTTTCAATCAAGAAAATTGCACCTATAGAAAACGCCCACAACGGACCCTCTATGACGTGGGATATTCTGTTGTGAGGACGCCGCCCAACCTTAAACACAACCCGCTGACATAGAAACTAACATACTATACAAACAAATAACATGTAAACATAAATATATATAAATTATGTGTATGATAGTATGTGTTGCAAAATAGGCTCAGTCTTACAGTAATGGCAAAGTTATTTTTATGAAAACAAACAAACTGCCACTTTATTCAATTAAACATTCTGGCCTTAAATATTAAAGTTCATATATGGAAAACAAGAAGATCCATCGATGAAAATAGGACTTCTTAGTTCACTCATACTGTCTTCCTGTTAACATTGACAAGAATTGATCCAACTGTTCTGTGAAACTCTATAATGTCTAATGTAAAAAATGTCAACAACGCTGACCTACATACTGCATTCACCTGACAGGTCACGTGACGAAGTGTTGACAAAGAGCAAACCAATACTGCAAGTGTGTCGTATCAGCCACAGGAAACGGTCTGGTATCGGTAATCTGTTGACTTCTGAACTTCTGCGAGGTCAAACCCAGAAAGCTGGTCCACCAGTTGATAAGGTTGATAACGTTGGATTTTTATTCCCGTTAATGATATCCACCAAAAGATAGATATAAGTGGATGGAAGCAGACATCATCATCATCATCAGTTGATAAGATCTCTATGGTGTTGTTTGCTCCACTGTAGTGTATGGAATGTCAACTTGACCTACGCAGTGGTGTGTAGACATGGATTGAGTGTGTAATGTGCGAATGATGATAAAGGTTCGTGGTGTTCACAAAAAATGTTCTTTTCTCACACTCATGTATGGCTGGAAGTCATCGACACCAACGACTGTGTACCTTTTCTAAAGTTTAATTGGACGTACACACTCGACAGCACAGATAGTGACAAATCACAGGTTGCCATAATACATCATAGTACAGTGGATAAATGGTCTTGCAATGTTACATGGGCACTCATGTAGAATAAGTGTATAATGGACTGTCAGTAGCCAAGCACTCAGTATCGCCCATACATATATCATCTGACTTCACTGACTGAGCACGTCAGCTTATAAACAACATTTCAGATGGCTTCTAAACCTAATCTCGTCTAGCGACGATTCTTCAACATAATGTTCAGCACATATTTTTCCATATAATAATATTGAACCGCTAATAACGGGTTCTCATGTGTAGCAGTGATCTCTGGACTAAACAAGCGATAATACGGGCATCCCTTTTCTCTTCTTGAAAGTCACTACATGTTTTGGTTCCAAGATGGCTTCACTCGTGAGCTGTCACTCACGTTTGGATACAGATAATGAATCTGTCCTAAAGTTAGTCATTCATAAAACATTTCATTGCTCTGTAGATTTGATCATGAACAATTGACTGCAATCTACAGGATATAGTGCTGCTAGGAATCGAAGTCGTTTTCATCGAGTCAAATATATTCTCTTAGACATTCAAATCGTAACTATCGAAAATGGTGGCTTCGATCGAGAGTTCATAAGAGTATCTTTGATTACCTTGGTATAGGAAATATGAAACTGCCATTCCTTGGCAATACGACTAAACACTGGGGTAAAGCATACACGATAGGTTTAGACGACTATCACCTTCCCCACAAATACTGAGATCACTTTTTCCCCGGCGACAGGCCGACATGGAAAACACACAGTCCCTATCAGGACGAAGCCAAATCACACCACACTCTAGCGACACATCCGCCGAATAGCCTTCGACCTCTCTAGAGACAACAGAACATATAGTTCGACTTAGATATGTAAAGATATACAGATATAAGACAGACTCGTCCTACTCAGACAAACAATACACATAAATTCAGGCCATAGATATTCTGAAGCAAGAACAATCTATTATTACCCAAACAACGAATAAATCGCAGTAAAATGAATTTATCCGCGGAGTTTGATCGAAAGAGCCGACACAACTTTCAAGGGAAGTAACTCAATAATGACTTTCCCTTAAGCACTAAAAAATTACCTATGTATAATATTGTAAGATATCAAAGACTGCACGTAACAGACCTGTATTGAGATTAATAAATGAACGACTTCTTAGTCATGTAGAACAAATGTTTCACTATTTTGTACTATTGCAACTGGAAGTTATGACAGGAAAGCACATTAGGAAAACCGGTTGGTAGCTTTACAAGGTAGTCCCTGTTCTGGAGTCCGCAGGCTAAGAGAAATATGGAATCTGAGAAAAGCTCATGGAGAAGAAAACTGGAGATAGACATTAAGGCAAAATATGACATGGAAAGACCTTGAACAGATGGCACAGGACAGGAAGCCTTGTCGTGTTTTTATTGAGAACCTATGCCTCACGGGGAGCTGATATATACTGATTGACTGATTTACTGATTGACTGATTTATTTATCGACACTGTGCACGTATAACCGTACTTGGCTTTAGCTACTACCATTGTTGCTACAGATATACATCATAATATTGTGTTTATACACTGTCGCTAATGCTACTGCTAGTAATAATAAAAAAATAATACTTTCGCCAACAAGGTCAGTGCTAGGGTATAAGGCGCCCTGGGCAAATAGGGTATTTGGAGATCTAGAGTCAAGTGCCAGCAAAATACTATTACAAATCATAATGAAAGGGATACAACAAAAGCTAGAAACAGAAATAAACGAAGTACAGGCGGGTTTTCGACCAGGTAGAGGCACTAGAGATCATATATTCAATATGAGGATCAGCATAGAAATGTGTAGAGAATTCAACGTTGACCTACATACTTGTTTCATTGATTACACCAAAGCTTTCGACTGTGTACAACATCAGCAGTTATGGACTATTATGGAAAATATGGGATTTCCACACCACCTTATACAACTCATCGCACTGCTGTACCAAGAACAACAGGCAGCCGTAAGAATAGAAGGGGAAACATCAGAATGGTTTGAAGTACAGACAGGAGTAAGACAAGGCTGTACCCTTTCCCCTTACCTGTTTAACATTTATGCCGAGAATTTCATGAGAAACGTAAGAGATGACCAAGAACACACAGAGTTTGACTCATTTAACATCGGCGGGTACCAGATCCCAGAAAGCAGATATGCTGACGACACAGTCCTCCTATCGACCAACCCAGAAGGACTTGAACAAT
This sequence comes from Oreohelix idahoensis, assembly GCA_024509875.1. Lineage (NCBI taxonomy): Eukaryota > Metazoa > Mollusca > Gastropoda > Stylommatophora > Oreohelicidae > Oreohelix > Oreohelix idahoensis. The sequence goes on along the minus strand of JAMPIV010005652.1, from coordinate 164,517 downwards.
TAATTCTGTGAACCAAAAAACACAGCGAGGCCCAGAATCTGTACCTAAACGCCAAGAAGACCAAAGTATTGACAACAGACAAAGTAAAGACCAAAACAGAAATTGAAATTGATAACGAAGAACTGGAAAGTGTTAATGAATTCGAATACTTAGGATAAATCATCAACAACTCTGGCGACTGTGCAGTAGAAATTAAAAGAAGACTTGCAATTGCTTCACATAAACTAATACAGATGAAAAACCTATGGCAAGGCACAAGCAAAGAAACAAAGTTACAACTGATCAGAGCATGTATATTCCCAGTAGCAACATACGGCTGCGAGACTTGGACACTCAACAAAACAGTTGCAAAAAAGATTACATCATTCGAAATGAAATGCTACAGAAGGATGTTGAGAATACCCTGGACAGAAAAAAAGACCAACTGAGAAGTACTGCACTCACTAAACGTACAGGAACATTGGCTCCTAAATACCATCGCAACAAGGAAGCTGAAATTTTTCGGTCATATAAAAAGACATAATAGTCTGGAAAAAATAGTGATGGAAGGCATGGTCCCTGGAAAAAAGGGGAAGGGGTCGACCTAGACGACGGTGGACCCAGGACATCACAGAGAGTCTGAACTTGTCTTTGGCTGATGCAGGTCGACTTGCCCAGAATCGTGATGAGTTCAGAGCTGCTGGAATGGAGACAACGTTCTGGAAAGAATACGTCACATGATGATGAGAGTCAAATAGGGTATATGGAGCCCTAAGTCAAACAAGGTATTTGGAGCCCTAAGTCAAACAGGGTATTTGGAGCCCTAAGTCACACAGGGTATTTGGAGCCCTAAGTCAAACAGGGTATTTGGAGCCCTAAGTCACACAGGGTATTTGGAGCCCTAAGTCAAACAGGGTATTTGGAGCCCTAAGTCAAACAGGGTATTTGGAGCCCTAAGTCAAACAGGGTATTTGGAGCCCTAAGTCACACAGGGTATTTGGAGCCCTAAGTCAAACAGGATATTTGGAGCCCTAAGTCACACAGGGTATTTGGAGCACTAAGTCAAACAGGGTATTTGTGGCCCTAAGTCAAATAGGGTATTTGGAGTCCTAAGTCACACATGGTATTTGGAGCCCTAAGTCAAACAGGGTATTTGGAGCCCTAAGTCAAACAGGGTATTTGGAGCCCTAATTCACACAGGGTATTTGGAGCCCTAAGTTACACAGGGTATTTGCAGCCCTAAGTCAAAAAGGGTGTTTGGAGCCTTAAGTCAAACTGGGTATTTGGCGCTCTAAGCAAACAGGGCACTTGGCGCCCTGAGAAACAGCTCATTTGCAGCCCTAGGTAAACTGTATATATATATATATATATATATATATATATATATATATATATATATATATATATATATATATATATATATATATATATATATATATATATATATATATATATATATATATATATATATATATATATATATATATATATATATATATATACTGAAGCACATTAAAAACGCACCACCTGTATAATCCAGGAACAGAGTGTGAAATGTAAATATAAGTGTGTACAAGTTTACATATTTGGAATCTTTATTCATTTTCCTATGAATCCATGCTGGTCATTAATTTGTACATTTGATTGTTATGAAATTCATTGCATTCTGTGCAGGCAAGGGAGAAAACCAAAAATACAAAAAAATGCACGTGCGTTATCCTGCTGGAGAAGCTGCAAGTCTGGATAAATTGTGAACGCAGGAGCAACCAGTGCATCCAGAACCTCATCTCGATATGTCACAGCATTAACATTTCCATGGAAGACGTGAAGAGGCAAGCGATGGTGAAAACTGAATCCTCCCCAAATGTGAATACTGCCACCTCGAAATCGGTTGACACAGCAATCTGCAAAGCGCTCTTCACACCGTCGCTAAATCCGCATACGTCCATCTGCAAAGGATATGTTGAATCTGTTCTCGTCTGTGAATAGGACAGCATTCAACTGCAGTCTAGTCCATCTGATATGTTGCTCTGCCCATTGCAGGCGCTGCTAACGATGTCTGTGAGTCAAGTTTGGCCCAACATAACGTCGTCTTGCAGTAAGGCCTGTATCTCTGAGTCGTCGTATGACTGTCATTAAAGAGACTTGCCCATGTCTACCCACTATTGCTCTTGCTGTTTGACTTGACGGGAGAGTCAATTCCTTAGGTGACTCAGCACAATATGACGATCTTGCGCAGGGGTAGTAACTCGTGGTTGGCCACTCCGAAGTCTATCCCGGGCATTGCCAGTGGTTCCGTAACGTTTATTGAGACGTACAATAGTGCTGTGGTGGCAATTCATCCTTCTGGCAATGGCCCGCGAGCTCATTCCGGTCTCCAACATACCAATGGCTCGTTGGCGGTCGTTTTCAGATAGTCGTGGCATTTCAAGCACATGTACTGGGTGTTTTGTCTCAACGGCCTTTTTATACCGAGTATACTGCCACAACGCGTACACATTTTTAGGGTCATAGCTGTTGAGAATCGTGTTGCACGTGTAACTTTCATCGTTTTCATGTAGTCTGTATACACACCCATTGGTTGAATCTTGCACTTTCCATTCCAGCAGCCATTCGCTCTCTACCGCATGGCAAACACGGGGAAAATCCATTCCCACACTTTTTTTTGCCAGCTTCTCGGCATCAGTATATATAATAGTGGTGCGTTTTTAATGTGCTTCAGTATATATATATATATTGTTATGACGGGTGTACGATACTCAAGCACATAAACATGCACATAAACGTACATATGTATGGACCCTTTTTTGCATTAGCGTCGAATGGCCAAAGTAAATAAAATATTTGAAATACGACTTGATCGTTACACCAATATTTTAGTTAACTCCATTTTTCCCGCCCGCTAAAATTTTACCGCCCTTGGCGACCGCCTAGTTTTTCTAGTGGTTAAACCTGCATTGGTCGCTACTACATTTACTGCCACCGCTACTACAATTGCCACCAACACAATTACCATCACCCTCACTAACTATTATGGTCATTATTATACACTCTTTCTTTGTGAGGCTTGCGAGGCTGAATGAAAATCTAATGCAGTCAACAAGGAAGGATAAAAGGCAGTTTGACTGAAGCTCACCAACTGTCTATCCTTTCATATTAAAATTGGATCACTCCTGTGTATCATGTTCAACCAAATTTACCCTCTGGTTTCAGGATTCGCTCCAACAGGCAACAACAAAGAAATGAGTCGGTCATAAAACACATCCAATCAATAAACAACAGGCGTTTGTTTCATCGCACAAGAAACAAGCCAGCGAGGCGGAACAATGTTTACAAGTAATCACGCGAAAAAAGGTTCCGTTTATTTGTTCCACTGCGTGTCACGTAATGAATTTTTAATAACGCTTCCTTGTTCGGGACCGAGGTTTTCCCTGACGTAACGACATCTTTTCACCCCCCCCCCCCCCCCGCTCCACACCCCCCCCCCCTCCCTCACCTCCAACCACTTTTTTTAAAACCATAAAATGTATCGGATACACCATGTCTTTGAAAGGTTAACATTTAGCAATACACACTTCACCATACATTCACACCACTTTTCATAGTTCTTCTCTTCTTCTCAATCCTCGCTCGTTGTTAAACGTCAATGATTGTAGAGAAAAAAAGTTACAGGAAAAAAAGCCACAGCTGAAAAAGTTACAGTACAGTACAAACACAACACACACAAGTAAATAAATAAATAATTAACTTTATATATATATATATATATATATATATATATATATATATATATATATATATATATATATATATATATATATATATATATATATATATATATATATATATATATATATATATATATATATTGTGGTGAAGTGGGATGTTATAAATATTTATAGGGGACTTAGTGTACTGACTGAGATCAGCTGTGAAGGTATCTATATCTATTAAGAGTAGTGTATTATAGATAACCTTACTTGCTACCACATATCTATATATCTCAGTCAGAATTGTTCTGGAATAGTGTGATGACTACGTTATGTGTCTAGGGTATGTGTATGATGAAGTGTAAGTCATAACAACAACAGACGGATAAACAATTTAATTTATTCCACTACACTTGACAACACTGTGACACTCACATACATATAACACTCTACAAGGATATCTTAAAAGAGTCACTGATAACTTTTCAAATAACAATATGTATTCATTACTGGCATGAATGAATATGTGTCCTGATTCAACTACAAGGGAACCAGGAATCACAATCAATTTAAATTACAAATTATATGTACAGAATTTACCAATATGAATATAGTAGTGACATATATTATTACAAATATCCTATGTGTGTCAGTTGTGTAGTAGTAAAATGAGGTAATACTGGTTTTGTTTTGTTCAAGCTCTGTTGGTATTTGTCATCATGACTTCAATAGTTTGTCTTTAGGGACTAGTATTGGAGATGTTCTCAGTTCCTGATATTAAGACAATTAAATTCCCCTCTGAATGTTATTTTTACAAAGTTATTTCAAGATGAGGGGACATAATGTTGAGCTCAGCTGGCCAAATCTGCTTATCTTGAGTGATGGTGGCAGGAAAGGACTCCTCTGCTCGAATTCTCCCCTGGGCTCTGGAGACACCTCACTGATAGCTAAAAAGACCAAGGAGTATGCTGTCCGACTCTGGATTCAGCAAAGCTCTGACCAGGTGCTGCTCAGTACCATCAAGACCACGGTCCCTGAAAACAAGAAGGATGTACCTTCTACTTCATAACTAATTTATATTCTCTTTTACACTGATCACAATACAACACAAACATTGAGTTCAGAGCGTTAGGCCAACTGTCAGCTTCATCTGAAATACTTTATACCAGTATTTACCTCCTTAATGGTTACCACGCCTCTGCACTTCCAGCATTATTTCTGTCTAATCAATCATCCAGGTGTCAGTGTACTATTTGGCCATTCCATGCCGTTTTACTTCCCTCCGACACCCTCTGTTCAGGCTGGAGCATTATAGGCTTTATCTCCTGTTTGCCACTGAACTACACATATATATACAGGCATAAATTAACAATTTACATTCAATTTTCATTAAAAGATACTGAATGGTTCAAGCTTACCACAATTTCATGGAAATAAACACAGATACGTTGATTAGCAATGAATTCTGGCACATTTACTGGCACAAATTCCCATCTGCTTATGTTCCAGGCTTTTATTTTAGCAAAAATGTGAGCTGGCTTCAACGCACTGTCGCTTTATCAAGCTTATTTAAACAAGTGGTTTCGAACTAACGCTCCTAAGTGATTATATCAGCGAGTCTAGCCAATGAGGCCCCGTTTCGACAAGTGTTTGAAAAAATGTTACCTTTCCCCGTCTCCCCTAACAACGAAAGATAGTATTTATAGCCCGACCAATCGGGGTTAGTCTTTCATTTGTTGCGCTCCAATCAATTTGGAGTTTACATGGTAGGCTATTTCTGTAACGCAAGGTTTTTTCAAACACGTTATAAAAAAAATTTTATGAGCAGAAATGATTTCATGCTGTCAGGCATCCTCACTATTTTATTTTGGGTATAATTTATTAATTCCTGGACTATTTGCGTAACGTTTTACATATTCTTTGTCAGCAAGCCCTAAGGAACCCAAATATCCCAATTTAAAGGAGCTACGTGGCTGCGTTCAAAATATGTATTTTCTACCTCCTGTTTCGAAGATGTGCTGTCTGGGTACTGTTATGTTTTCAACCGTAAACCCATCTATTGTTATCTTTCCTAATAAGCGTTTTTTTATGATTTATAAACCTAACTCTGGGATGGGTAATGTATTTTATCACTGTCCGTCTGAAAAAAAAGTTAGTGCATGTAGTCTTACACGCGTGATGGCAGCATTTGTGTATCGCGCGAAGCGTGTTTAGTGTTCGGCTTTCTGCCTCTCCCTTCCCGCTATCCTTTTGTCCATCTGTCTTTCGTTTTGGTAACGCAGTATAATTAATGTTAGGATTAATTTAGGTCATTACGCAGGGCCTCTCAATGTTTTTTCCAAGAAATACAGCACACGTTTCATTGAAGAAGGCGGGTAATAATACAGTAAGCTTTACTATCAACGTGAAAGCGTTACAATTTGCAGACGAAGCAGAAAACAAGGGGGATTTCGAGTACATTCCTTGTGACAGCACTGTTCTTTACCATTCTTCTTCCTTTATTTATTATATGGATTTATTAGGCTTTATATTTACTTGATAATTTATATATGTGGATTAGAATATTCCACGACACCTCCCCTCTTAAAACAGACATTATATGTCAGTCCTTTATTCTATATACACATAGAGAAATTTATTATTATTTCTGGGGTTTACGGTGATTCTCATCACACGGATGGCGGCTTAAAAAATCAGCTCCCAAATTGGTTTTTCCAGATATATACTCGATGCTAAAATTATATGGAGCCAGAAGCAAAGACCATCGGAGTAACCTAGAGTTCTCATGCTTAGCCTGTGCTAGAAACGATAACGGTTTGTGGTCTGTTTGCAACTTAAATGCCTTCCCATATAGATAAATATTGAATTTCTTTATCGCCCATATTACTGCAAGACATTCTTTTTCGCTAGTTGAGTAGTTGATTTCAGCTTTATTCAACTTTCTGCTAGCATATGCCACTGGGCTTAATTCCCCATCCAATGCATCAGATCTCTGTAGTAGAGTTGCACCTAACCCAATATTACTTGCATCCGTCCTTACTATGAATTCTTGACTTAAGTCAGGTAATTTCAAAATGGGTTTACTTGTGAGCTTTTCCTTCAATTCTTGGTAAGTCATTTCACATTGTGGTGTCCATGTAATGCGATCTGGATGTCCTTTACGTGTCAATTCCGTTAAAGGTGCACATATGGAATTAAAGTTTTTGATATACTTCTGGTAGAAACCACATAATGAGACAAAGGATCTCACGTCCTTCTTGGTTTGTGGTCTCGGGGCTTTCTGTAGTTTCTCTAAATTCTTTGGGTCAGGGGTCATGTTTCCCTGATAAACTGTGTGTCCCAAAAATTCCAATTCTTTACATCCAACGCAACATTTGGTTGGTCGGGCTGTTAAATTTGCCTCCCTAAGTCGATCAAACAGCATGTTCAGAGAGTCAATGTGTTCCTCAAAGGTTTCTGTTGCTATAAGGATATCATCCATAAAATTTGTTATACAGGGATTATTCAGAGGATCCAATAATTTTCTCATCATTCTAGAGAAGACACTAGGCGCATTCTTCAATCCAAATGGCAATCTATTAAACTCATAGTGTCCTTCTGAGGTACTAAAAGCTAGGTATGGTCTAACCTCAGGCTTTACTGGAATCTGATAGTATCCTTTACTCAGATCCACTTTTGAGAAATATTTAGCTTTATTTAGTCTGGCAAACAGCTGATTTGTATCCGGCAATGGATCCACCTGTCCTTCTGTAATAGCATTCAGTCTCCTGTAATCTATACAGAGTCTATGTTCTCCAGAGGGCTTCCTTAAGAGTACAACACCGGAACTATACGAAGACTCACTGTGCGAAATAATTCCTTCCTTCAATAGATAGTCTATCTCTTCCTTCAAAGCTTTTTCCTTAGCAAACGGAATCGAATATGGTTTCATACAGACAGGTGTGGAGTCTATGAGTTTCATATCATATTCCAATAGGTTTGTATGCCCTGGTCGGTCTGTTAACACCTCTGCATGATTATTTAGAACCTGTTGCACTCTCTCTTTCTGAGTTTTCGTTAAATGTGTACTGATTTTCACCTGTGCTGCTGTCTCACAGGGGTGTAATGGATATTCAAATGATGAAAGTGGTTCCTTTTTCATCTCCATGGCGATGGACAAGGTCAACAAGTGTGTCTCTTCCTGATGTTCTCTTTCCAAATATTTCTTCAGGAGATTCACATGATAGATTTTTTCTTTCCCCTTCTTATCTATCTTATAATTTGTTCTAGACACCTTCTCTAAAACTGTATATGGACCCTGCCATCCAATTTGTAACTTATTCTGACTCCCAGGCAAAAGAAGCAGTACTTTCTCTCCCACAGCCAAATTTCTGTCTTTCGCCTTCCTGTTATAATAGGCAGCATGTTTCTTCCTGGCTTGTTTCAAATTTTCATTGGCAAGTTTCCAGCCAGTTTTTAACCGAGTGGTCAGCTCATTCACATATTGGTATGAAGATGTAATGTTTTCCTCTGCCTTTTCATCAGTCCACGTTCTTAACATAGCTACATGTGGACCTTTAATTGTGTGGACCTATTTGTCCATGCACCGGTATGGTCTCTTCCGCTCGAAGCTTTATAGTGATGATTTTTCCTCCCAGAATTATCATTCACAAAACGACCGCTACCAATTTTTCTTTTGGGGCTGTCTCCCCACTTAAAATTCTTGATGAGAGATTTCCTCTCTACATCCTCTTCCTCCAGTTTGTTTAAGTCCGATTGAGGGATTGTCAGCTTATCCTGGGGTAAGACATCTTTTTGCACTCTCCGCATAGTGGCCATTGAAAAACAGTTAAGTGAAGCTTGTCCGTGAAAAGGGGCTTCCCATTCCATTTGGTCCACTTTATCAAATCTATTTTTCCTTTTATTGTCAGGCCTGATTTTGCCCCATGGCGTGTCCAGGTCCTGATCCATGTTCCCACTTGTGGGTGTTCCCTCATGTGCTATGCTACACCTTTCTACAAAATTTTCAATGTCCCATCTTGCTTTGGGCCAATAATAATTGTGAGCCACCTTTTGAATGATGGTACCTATCTTCTCATGGTCCCCATCTGGTTTCACATGTAGGCTCCTTATTAAGTCTGTCCTATATCTTTTTGGAAGAACCAGCTGTCCGTGACCTTTGGATCTAGCTCCAGTCTTCCTATACATCAACTTGTTTTTCATGTAAAAATCTCCCTTGCCTGGAGTTGTATGACAAGTTGACAATTTTCTGAAACAAGGCTTGAGTGTTTTATCCCCAGCCTGTGCCTTCCTCATCTCTTCTGGAGTGGTATCCAACATAATATCCTCCTCCTGTCTTGAGGTCGACCTGACCTGAAGGGTTGCCATATACACAGGTTTCCTTCTGCAACGGTCAGTGTCATGATTGTCCATCTGACAATTTTTACACCACCTTTTTCCTTGGTTGAAAGATTTTCTTTCATCATATTTCCTTTCATCGAATTGTGGGAATTTATTTTTATTGTCATACCGTGGCCTATCAAATTGGTGCTTACCTTTATTTTGATCCTTAGGATCAAATTTATTAAAGTTCTGTGGTGCCCTAAAGTTATCCACTTGTTTCTTTTTATTACCTGTTACCTCTGCTTGAGCTGCTTGATACCTTTCAGCAACATTTAGCAACTCACCCAGCCTCTCTGCACCTTGTTCCATGAAATGATTTCATGCTGTCAGGCATCCTCACTATTTTATTTTGGGTATAATTTATTAATTCCTGGACTATTTGCGTAACGTTTTACATATTCTTTGTCAGCAAGCCCTAAGGAACCCAAATATCCCAATTTAAAGGAGCTACGTGGCTGCGTTCAAAATATGTATTTTCTACCTCCTGTTTCGAAGATGTGCTGTCTGGGTACTGTTATGTTTTCAACCGTAAACCCATCTATTGTTATCTTTCCTAATAAGCGTTTTTTTATGATTTATAAACCTAACTCTGGGATGGGTAATGTATTTTATCACTGTCCGTCTGAAAAAAAAGTTAGTGCATGTAGTCTTACACGCGTGATGGCAGCATTTGTGTATCGCGCGAAGCGTGTTTAGTGTTCGGCTTTCTGCCTCTCCCTTCCCGCTATCCTTTTGTCCATCTGTCTTTCGTTTTGGTAACGCAGTATAATTAATGTTAGGATTAATTTAGGTCATTACGCAGGGCCTCTCAATGTTTTTTCCAAGAAATACAGCACACGTTTCATTGAAGAAGGCGGGTAATAATACAGTAAGCTTTACTATCAACGTGAAAGCGTTACAATTTGCAGACGAAGCAGAAAACAAGGGGGATTTCGAGTACATTCCTTGTGACAGCACTGTTCTTTACCATTCTTCTTCCTTTATTTATTATATGGATTTATTAGGCTTTATATTTACTTGATAATTTATATATGTGGATTAGAATATTCCACGACATATATATATATATATATATATATATATATATATATATATATATATATATATATATATATATATATATATATATATATATATATATATATATATATCGGCAAAGGTGGAAGTCACACGAGACCCACTAATTGGCGTGTGCGCAATGCCACGAGAAGGATGGCCCTCTACCCTGCAAGGGGGTCATAAATGATGCATATACACAAAGTAATCTTCACTCTGCACATTCCACAACAGACTGAGATACAATCTACTTAACAAGCTAGGAAATGCCGATGATTGTATCTGCGGCTCTGATAAAAAGACTGATGAATATCTGCTGCAAAGATGCCCAACATAAGATGACCAGATAAAGCACACATGGCTGTTACTAGTACCATTCCTGGAAAAACTCTGGAGAAATCAACAACCTCAAACTAACTCCTGCTATCTTTAAACATTTTTATCCTGACGTCTGAAAGTATACAAAGAAGAAGGAGTAAAAGAAGAAGATAAAAAAGAAGAAGAATTAGAAAAAGAAAAAGAAGAAAAAATAGAAGAAGAAGAAGTAGAAGAAGAAGGAAGAAGAAGTAGAAGAAGAAGGAAGAAGAAGAAGTGGAAGAAGAAGAAAAAGAAAAATGAAAGTGTTGATGTGACGGTTGTATGGATAAGTTAATTCATCTATCTTTGTATTATGCAAACAACCTGGACCCTGACATTAAACCACATAAACTCTTATACACAAACACACATAAGCTAGTCTGTAGCAGGTCGTGTTCAATGGTACATTCAAAACTGTATCAAATGAAACAATACACCACGTAGAGACACTAGTCTCCTAAGTTAAAATATTTATGCACTGTTCACAATTTCGGAAAAAATATTGCGCCCGTGGGAATTCCGAAAACTATTGCGTCCTCGGGAGTTAGGAAAACACTAAACACGTGACATTTTCATTCTCCGACGATATCAAAAGAGTTACGAATTCAAGTGAAGTAATGAATTACTTATAATTTGTTACGTTGTGCTACATTGTCCTAAACAAAACATTTCCATAATCACTTTTATGTTAGCACATGGTTGATATTATCTTCTAACAAAACTAAATAAACTAGCCACTCAAAGCAAGTAACAGCAGTGGAGCAATTTCTTCTCTAACTTTTCTTTTTTTATCTAATGTCTATCGTCTTTCTTTCTTTCTTTTTGTTCAGTCCGTTCTGTCTTTTCTTTCTATTTTTCCGTTATTTTTTCGTTTTTCTTTCTTTCGTACGAATATATTCCTAAACACTTATTACTCACAGGCCCCTGGTTATCTTGCTGTTTATTTCTGTGTACACATACTTAAGCAAGGTTTTACGATTATAACATTGTATTTGTCCAGTTATAAGATCATTAACATCTATCTTACATATTAAAGATAATTGCCACATTTTAAAACTTAAAATTAACCTCACAATGTCTGTACATTCTATGTGCAGACTGCACCGCGAAGCCCAATCATAATGCTTTATTTCATTCTCTCATTACAGACTTTCACACCAGGCAGCAGATTATTTCGACAAGTGGCACGAGACTAATGAACAAAGACGCTTCAATTTAGGATGTACAGAAAGCCATCATTGTTTACGCAAGCGCGAGTAGCTAAGAGACAGTGTAGGTTTGTGACGCTTCAAACTGAAATGCATCTTTCTCACGCAAAGAAACTAGCCTTATCGTGTCATTAAGTCATGATAAATGCATTTTATAAACTTGCTGACTATATTTGTTAACATTCTCTGTCTATTTAAGATATGTAGAACTGTTTCAGTATTTCCCATGACAGTAGTGGTTCTAAAGTAATGTCAAGACCAAACGATGACCAATGATTAACTAGCCGAAAATGTGAACTAATTTGGGGGGAAGTTCAACATAACGCACAGTGAACTTTAGATTTCGTTCAAAGTACCGAAACAAAACATACTTAAGCGTGATGCCATAATGCTACTATCCTGGCTGATATGATGAAGTAAGAAGACCTACATGTGGGCGACATCGAACAGAAAAGTCCAGCAACACTTAAAACGCGATATGCAGCAGCAATGAAGTCGCCATGGACGTGGCTTCTGCTGGTTGCTATGGCAGCTGCGTCAACGCCTCAAATTCCATCTGTCGGTGCTGTTGACTTCCTGGCAGACCGGTACATCGACGACGAAGACAACAGCAGTAGCAACAACAACATCGGAAACAACGAAGACGACCAGGATAATTCCAAACAGCAGCCATGTCCGGAGATGTGCGTCTGCTACTCTCGACCCTACACCACTACGGGAATTCTGGGATCACTTCTTACGGTGAATTGTTCTGGGCGAGGACTCATTCGCTTTCCAGTGTCGCTCCCCAACCGGACACAAGTTCTGGATATGTCATCCAATAAGTTAATTAACATAACATCGCTTCCCAGTCTGGTAGACCTGCTCGTGTTGGACCTGTCAAGCAACTGGATGCGTTTCCTGGATAATCAGTGGGTGTTTGAGCATGTGTCGAAACTTCGAGTGCTCAGGTAAGAAATAATGCCTCATACTGTCATCTTACATTGTTATTCGCTGCAGTGCAACTTTGAAAGTCTACTTTAAACGCGGGAACGCATGCATTAAAATAAATTCAAGAACTCTAGAAACGTGTTCGGTTAAAGACCGCTAGTCAGTCAGAGACGCCATTCATGTCTTCAGCACTGTTCAAAAAATTGAGAGTCGGACAGACAGATATGTGTCCATGTGAGTAGGACAGACAGATATGTGTCCATGTGAGTCGGACAGACAGACAGACAGACAGACAGACAGATATGTGTCCATGTGAAGAAGATAAATAAACAGTAGAACATGTCCTTCAAGAATGTCGGCTCTGTGAGAGGAGCAAAGTGGCAGTATGACCTTCTACAGCCCAGTTGAGGGAGAAACTGTATGGTGGCGAGCAAAATCTGAGACCGACTGCCAACTTCATAAGAGAGATTGATGTGGTTGTTTGATAGTGAACAAAGAAGACGTACTTCAGATTATAAGTATTTCAGGTTGTCGAGTCTGGTTCTCGGGGTCTCTTAAGTCCCACACACACGAGAGAATATGGACACTGCTGCAATATTCAAATCGGACAAAAGCGATTTAGACATATATAAAACAAATTTCGACACAAACTAACTCTTTAACAGCACAAAAAGCTTTTATGGCATAGTTTACTCTGCATCTGAACCAACAGCAACAGTGGCTCAATGTTCTTAAGAAGTGAAATATAAAAAGCGAGCATATTTTTCTCTCATTATTTTAGATTAAATCTTAGTTCATGCGTTTAGATTAGTTAAACCCATCGTCTCTGTATTGTTTCCCTACGTCCGTTCCCCGATGAAGAATTCGTAGCCTCAACGAGTGTTGTATTGTTTGTGTGTGTGTCCCATTACGGCTGTCCATCACCAGCTGTTCTACACAGTAGCTTAAATACCTATATCCTAATTATCTAAAGTGGTCACGTCCTGTCACCACAAATTTTCCCTCCATACTTGCAATCGTTTCATCGCACATTCTGCATGAGAATTAAATTGCACGCCTATTGAAATAACGTACATTTCTTCCCAATAGCCTTCATGGCGAGTGGTGTTTTTTGTTTTGATTAACATTCCTGTCTGTTGTTTTTCAGAGACGAAATTTCTGGAATTTCCCCATTTATATTAAGCAGTTCGGATAAGTATGAATATGTGTATCCAGCGAATATGTATATATCTAGCCAGGGAAGCATCATTGGTCATGATTGGTGAAGTTTCTTTGTTTTCATGCCACTGTTTCCACGTCCTTGATTTACTTCTGAAGTAAAATAGAAATGAATAAAATGGCCACAAGAGAATTTGGTGACGTCATCAGGGCTTGCAGAAGAAAGCACAAAACAAAAATATTTCCGCGCCATGTTATGGCGGGTCACTTGCTCCTATACCTCTATTTATTATACCCTGGTAATTCCAAAAAAAGGACTTTATTCTAATGCTATGAACTGGTGTTCAATTCTCGTGCTCTATCCAACACCAGGGCCTAGGCCTTACACCTTGTTACGCCGGTATTTGTCTGGCTCTTTGAATCGGTTCCTCATTGAAGCTGAACGCAACATGGATCATTGAATACAATTTTCAAAGCAACAATATTAGGGTCAGGAAGTGCTGGGGTTAACATAGAATGTCCATTTAGTGCGAGTGATAAATCTCGGAAAAATAAGCCGTAAATTTCCGGTTAGTTAGAGTGATACATCACGTAAGACAATGAGCAGGAGCGTGATGAAGGGTGTGATCATTAAAAAAATATAAGAATGTAATGCGTTTTACTACGACAAAGGCAAAGAAAATTGCCTAATTTGCGGTCAAAAAGCCTTCATCAGGGAAAGAAAAGAAGGAGAGAGCCAAATAAGAGAGAGAAAAAAAAAGAACATTTAAAAAGTGTATCATACTGTCGGCTATTTTCTTTGTCTTTTGTCACAATAAGGCGGATTAGCTTTCTATATGTCCTTATAAACTCACTCTGGAAAGTAAGGAGTAAGTTTCCGGTTAGTGAGAGTAGTACATCTATGGAAAGTTAACAATGAATGTCCAGTTAGTAAGAGTGGTACATGTGAGGAAAGTAAGCAATACCATTCCGGTTAGTTAAGAGTCATACATCTCAGGAAAGTTATCAGTAAATTTCCGGTTAGTTAGAGTGATGCATCTCTGTAGTGTAAGCAGTAACTTTTAAGAGCGCTCTAGAGATTTACGTACAACTAAAACACCATGCGCCTCGAGGAGTAGTACCCGAGGGTCCCCGGGGGGAGGTTAAGAAAGACTATCCAGCTACTGCCCCCTCAGGCATCTCGTACGAGGCGAATAATGTGGCATAGTGTATGGGGCTGGCAATATCATCATGTCAAACAAACTACAACAGAAACCACTACAAGCAAGAGCAAATGGTAGCCCGTGGTTCAGGTTTCCTGCAAGGGGTAAAACGGTATTGGTAGCCCTTTTCTTCATGGGGGGGGGGGGAAGTAAGGACAATGATGAGGATAATGATGATGACGAGGAAACACCATCATCATGTTCCATGCTCAACCGTCTAACAAACATCCAGGAGAATAGCTGCAGATAATAGAGTATAACAAAGACTAAAGACCATGTATTCGGTGGCCATGATGTCTATGGCACATCATGATGATGAATAGACTGCTGTGTCAGGTACCGTTGTACAAGACGACTAGTATGTAGATTATGTATGAGACTGGCAACCTCAATATGTTAAACACGTTTCTACAGAAACCACTGCTGCATGAGCATGTGACTGATGCAGGCTTCCGTCAAGGAGATCAACTACTGTGGTGGTGCTATGCTCCATAAGGAGCCACAAGGACAATGATGATGGATAGACTATAGAATGTCAGCTACACTGTATTCGGTGGCCATGATGTCTATGGCACATCATGATGATGAATAGATCATAGAATGTCAGCTACACAGTATTCGGTGGCCATGATGTTTATGGCACATCATGATGATGGATAGACTATAGAATGTCAGCTACACTGTATTCGGTGGCCATGATGTCTATGGCACTACATGATGATGAATAGACTATAGAATGTCAGCTACACTGTATTCGGTGGCCATGATGTCTATGGCACATCATGATGATGAATAGATTATAGAATGTCAGCTACACTGTATTCGGTGGCCATGATGTCTATGGCACATCATGATGATGGATAGACTATAGAATGTCAGCTACACTGTATTCGGTGGCCATGATGTCTATGGCACATCATGATGATGGATAGACTATAGAATGTCATTCATTCATTCATAACCCTCCACTCCCAAAGGAGCATAGGCCTTCAACAAACACATGCCAAGTCCTCTTGTCACGTGCCATCATCTCAAGTTCTCTCCACGTTCTCCTTACCACTCTCACCTCCGTTTCCAGCTCCCCTCTCCATGTGTCCCCTGGTCCACCTCTGCTTCTCCCGCCCTGGGGATTCCAGAACAAGGACTGCCCTGTAATGCCATCAACAGGTTCCCTCAGTGCGTGTCCTATCCATGGCCATCGTCCTCCTCTCATCCCCCGCTCCACCGGCACCCGTCCAGCTCTTGTCATCAGTTTCACGCCGGCAACCCCGTCATACCATTTCAATCCCTCCACTCTACGCACGCACCCATTCACGAAAATCTGCAGCTCTCTGGCAGCTGTCCCTGTCGCTCTCCATGTCTCAGAGCCACACAACAGGACCGACCTCACACCTGAGCCGAAGACTCCCATTTTCGCGCTGGATCCGACCTCTCCCGATCTCCATATACTTCCCAATGCAATGAAAGCCCCTCTTGCCTTCTGCATTCTCACTTTGACATCACTGTCCGTCCCTCCAACTCTGTCCATACCGCTGCCAAGATATGTGTACGACTCCACATCCTGTATTGGTGCTCCCTCAAGTTCAACCCTGCCATCACTACCTGCATTTATTCTCACCATCCCTGTCCTTTCCCTGTGCACCCTCAGACCCAACCGCTGTGACCGCTTCTCGAGTGCCCTCAACCTGCCCTGCATCTGATTACGGTTATGGGGCAGAAGAGCTAAGTCATCAGCAAAATCCAGATCATCCAACTGCCCAGTCAGAGTCTACCGGATTCCACCCCCGTTGTGTGCCGTCGATGCTCCCGCAACCCAGTCCACCGCCAGTAAGAAAAGAAATGGAGGCAAGAGGCATCCCTGTCGCACTCCTGTTCCTATCCCAAACGGTTCCGTAAGGTGTCCCTCATGAAGAACTCCGCATGTCATGTCTTCATATGCCTTCTCTATTAAATTAATGATCTCCAGGGGAAGTCCACAATGCCCCATCAACCTCCAAAGTGACCCTCTGTCCACACTGTCAAATGCCTCTTCGCAGTCCACAAATCCAATGTACAGTGGTGAACTCCATTCCAGACTCTGTTCAACCACTATTCTCAAAGTGGCCATCTGGTCCGCACAGGATCTGTCCCGTCGAAAACCCGCCCACTCATCTCCTAGCCTCTTGTCCATGAACTCTTTTAATCTTTCAAGGACAATCTTGTCCAATACCCCAACCGGCACTGAAAGCAACACCATTCCTCCATAATTTGTGCACTCCAGCAAATTTCCCCTCCCAGGCAACCCAACCAGATACCCCTCCTTCCACTCCGCTGGCATCTCCTCCCCCTCCAAGACCCCACCAAGTAACTTATATAACATCTCTGCAGCCGTGTCGACATCTGCCCCGATGGCCTCCGCTGGAATGCCATCAGGTCTAGACGCCCCTCCATCCCCTAGAAGCTCCATGGCTTTCTCTATTTCTTCCCTCGCCGGTCCCTCATCGTCAATCTGTAGCTCCTCCTCCGCCGGCTGGACGCCCGGGGGGGAAGGGGGGCATGTGGAGCTGGTCTACCGAGAAGGTCCCCAAAATACCCCGTCACCTCCCCATATGCTCCCGTATATCGCTGAGCAGCCTTCCATTCCCGTCTTTCACGAAGCAACCCGTTTGCCTGCATCTCCCCGTCAGCCTCTCTGCGCTGCCACACAGCTCTCTCACATTCCCCTTGGCCGCAGCATCCTCCGCCTCCCCCGCCAACACACCCCCTCCCGTCTCTCTTGACACTTCCCTTTACCTCTCCGCCTGCCTCTGTGCACACCTCCCGAGCCCCGGCCCCGGAACCTCTGGCCCTGCTTGTGTCCAAATCTGCTCTCCTGTCTTTCTTGTCCCTTATCCCACCGATGGCCTCTGTTGCCATCCATGCCCTCTGTTGTCGTTCCCTTTTCCCCAGCACCTCTCCACACGTCTCATTCCATACCGTTCCGACCCGCTGCCAACAGTCCTCCAGCCGCCGGAGCACCCGGAATCCGTTGGACACCGTGACCGCAAACTTGTCTCTCGTCTCTTGATTTCCCAGATGTCCCACATTAAACTGTTGTCTACAATTTTGCATTGTCGCATATCTCCTGAGTCTCATTTCCACCTTGGCTATCAGAAGGTGGTGATCCGATGCCACATCCGCTCCTCCACATACCTTCACATCCTGCAATGACGATCTAAACTTCCTGTTCATGCATATACGATCAATCTGATCCCCTGCTCCATGACCTGGTGATATCCATGTTGCCACGTGCACTCTCCTATGTGGAAACATGCCCCCTCCCACAGCCAGTTGATCCGAAGCACAGAAGCCTGAGAACAGCTCCCCATTTTCATTCATCCCTCCCAGCCCCTGTCCTCCCATGCCCCCCCCCCCCCTCCAAACCGGCGCCGACCATGATTTCTATGGCACATCATGATGATGAATAGACTATAGAATGTCAGCTACACTGTATTCGGTGGCCATGATGTCTATGGCACATCATGATGATGGATAGATTATAGAATGTCAGCTACACTGTATTCGGTGGCCATGATGTTTATGGCACATCATGATGATGAATAGACTATAGAATGTCAGCTACACTGTATTCGGTGGCCAATATGTGTAGAGCACATCCACATCATGATGATGAATAAGATTATAGAATGTCAGTTACAATGTATTCAGTGGTCAATATGTGTAGGGCACATCATAATGATGAATAGATTATAGAATGTCAGCTACAATGTATTCAGTGGCCAATATGTGTAGGGCACATCATAATGATGAATAGATTATAGAATGTCAGCTACAATTTATTCAGTGGCCAATATGTGTAGGGCACATCATGATGATGAATAGACTATAGAATGTCAGCTACAATGTATTCAGTGGCCAATATGTGTAGGGCACATCATGATGATGAATAGACTATAGAATGTCAGCTACAATGTATTCAGTGGCCAATATGTGTAGGGCACATCATGATGATGAATAGACTATAGAATGTCAGCTACAATGTATTCAGTGGCCAATATGTGTAGGGCACATCATGATGATGAATAGATTATAGAATGTCAGCTACAATGTATTCAGTGGCCAATATGTGTAGGGCACATCATGATGATGAATAGACTATAGAATGTCAGCTACACTGTATTCAGTGGCCAATATGTGTAGGGCACATCATGATGATGAATAGACTATAGAATGTCAGCTACAATGTATTCAGTGGCCAATATGTGTAGGGCACATCATGATGATGAATAGACTATAGAATGTCAGCTACAATGTATTCAGTGGCCAACATGTGTAGGTGTTGCAGGAGTGATGTATGTAAGTAAAGATGATGTGTAGAAAGCACATAGACCTTTAGACACTAGTTTTCACAGATGTGAGCTAGTGTTGAGGGAAAGAGTTAACAGAAGGGCACAGGTTGGTGTCAGTGATTCTCTCACCTTTTCGACTACCAACTCTTGTATTTTTTTCTGGCGACGAATAACTCTTTCTTATTCAAATCTTTTTAAAGATGAACTAGTAGTAACAGGTAATACAATGAGGGTTGAGTATGTCTTTCTGAACAGAACATACAATCTACTAAGACAAACTCAGAATGATGGTGAGTTACAGAATGTACATAATTACTTTAATTACAGTGGAAAATACAATCAATGTTGACATGTACTTTGAAAAAATAAATACTAGGAAATTTTTAAAAATAGACAATTATGATATTACTTATTCAAAGATTTAGAACACTGTCAGTGTCTTTGGTTCAGATAAGAATAAGAGGCTATTGTCCTCACTGACGAAAGTTTATTCCTATGGCTATTTCTTGGAAAAGTGAATTCTGATTTTGGCCTGGGTTTTAAGTAGACTTATCTGCTTGGACTTTTCCTGAGCGTCTCAGTAGGTAGGAATTACCAACTGGATAGTTTGCTTCAGTGGGGCTACAGTCCAAGAGATGACTAGGCTTTTTGTTAACCTGGTTGTGAAGTTGAGTTATAATGTTCAGGTGCTGACGAGGTGTTGAATGCTTAAATGCTGTAGACTGCTCAGGGCTGCTGACTTGTGATCACCGCTAGGTTTGAGACGTAAGCAATAGTTCTCTCTGTAGCATAGAGCAACTAGGCGGTTTACTCGCAACAATTTACAGCAATCAAAATCCAGAAACTGGTTAGGATTCTGCAACTGCGCTGTGGAAAATCTTCTGTTTTATACAGATATATTAACTACAGCCACTCTGGACATTTCGTCTCAGAATGGTGCCTAATAATATATTTACCTGAACCGTAACGTCAGTCTTTTCCTTAAAGGCGAATGTCCATTTGTTTACAAATTCCTGTCTAGCAGTAGTCTCACACTGGTCGGGTCAGTCAGGTCAACCTTTGTTACAAGCAGACGCCTGGCCGTGTGCGTCCATGCGTGACTGCATTGGAGGAATGATATTTCATTCACTCGTTCATTGAACAATATGGGTCTTCTCTCGTTCACAACAGCTTTCTTCATCACATTCCCAAATTCATTATAATGTAGTACTTTCAGATATCAGCCAGTACTTACATCATTATAATGCATCAATAACATTCATAATACATAAATGCAAAATAGCTATCAATCTAATGTAAATAAATAAAACCACAATATTAAGTATTTTACACTTTACATCAATTAACTAATCCCTTGATATTAGAGTTAGCTAATTAAGCGAATACTGAGAGTTTGCTTACCGCTCAGGACTTATCCAAAGCTTAAGAACTAGAATTTTAGTAGCGTTACTCTCAAATCACATATACTGTTGATATGAGGTAGCTTGAGGCTTCTATTCTATAAGCATGCGTTCTCTTCCAACGGTTATCAGCAATTGATTTTAAAACTCAGCATTTGTTCGCATGAAGTTAAGACATTTCTGATTCCCACGCCAAGTTAATTATTTCCCGTCTCTCGTTCAGCCATGCCGGAAGATTTATCGTGGCATCTTCAGTTGACCACTGAACACGGAAATATAATCCTCTGGGAACCGCTGTGGTTTCGACCAAGCGAATAAATTGTTCTGACGTCCTTAAACCTTTAGCACTCTGCATTAAAATTCAGAAAATTTGCCCTGCCACTGCATTCTTTTTCACAGCGCCCCATTTTTATAGTGGGTGACTATTAAATTCTATAGTTTTTTTTTTTGTTTTTTGGTCAATTGCTATCATTTTTGGACTGTATAGAAATGAATGAATGATGAATCTGATGATGTAAATTTTGTTTGTGTACATGTTAGATGAGATAGGAAGAGAGGAATGGAAAGATGGAAAAACGATAAAAAGATTTTTTTAAAATAAAAATAAAAATTTTTTTTATTTAAAAATATTTTTAAAAATTAAAAAAAATGACCAACAAACGAAGAGTCCATATCCCTTGCATCTCAATGAAAGTCATTTGACCAATAGACCAATACAAATCAAATGACGATCTTTTCGTTACACCCATCATCAGTAGCAAAGCAACAAACGCCCTCGTCAGCAGTGACATTCGGCCGTAATCCTAAACCTTTCCGATATTCCTAATCCTAACCCCTAAAATTATACATACTAGCAATGCCATTCTACTTTCGTTTCCATCTCGGCCATCAAACATATTCTAAGAACCGATATCAGCGCTTATAAAGACAAAAATCTCATCCCCACCGCATTGCGTCAGAATCCAATAAAATTAGAGCGAAAATGGCCGCGTGTTCGATGCCGATTCATTTCGATTAAAAAAATTCACAGAAAATAAACGCGGATGCACCCATTACTAAAGAAGATCGGAAACGTAAGCTAATTCTCTCTCAGATAAGTTTAAAACTTAACATCCGGGGGTGAAGTCACGTGTACACAAATCCTATTGCTAAAAAACGACGATACCCGAAGGCGACACATGTCGCCTCAAGCAGTCGGAACATAGGTTTTTGCGGGCAACACATGTGCTAAAGGTTCAAGAAATACTGTAAGTGAATTGTAGGAGAAGATAGCATTAGGATCGTATGACAGGACTATTAGTGAAGACTTGAAAAACAGCGAAAGAACAGACCGCAGGTGCATATATTTCGTAGAGAAAACAGACAAAATGTGAAGGAATAGAAAAGTAAGGAATTATAAAATAATCTAGACGAAACCTTCGAAGACTCCGTGACAGTAGGGCACATCATTCAACATTCTATGTTGTGTATTTGCGTAAATCACCATCAGTATGACCTTTCAACTCCCTGTATAGCACTGACCTTTAACAAGTTCAAGTCAAATTCTCCTGTCCCACTCCTCGAGGTATTTCAATGTCTTCTTTATCCTTGTCATTAGTTTCCAATTTCCTTCCTGTGACAAGTCAAATCTTCGATCATTTTACGCCAGCGCTGATTTATGAAGGATGTGGTCATGTTATGTTGTATTTATATTTCTAGAACATACTGTTATATGTGCCTATATGAATTATACTCAATTTCCTTTACGGTGCTCACGAAGCATGGAGTAACCGTCATGTTTTGGGGGTTTACTTTCTTGTTTAAGCATGGTTTTCTAACGAAGCCGATTAATTTACTATTTTGTATTCTTTAAAAGTCATGTCGATGTACTGTGTTTGCCTTTCTCCAGTTTGGCAGACAACGGTCTTCAGTATTTACAACATGGCAGCTTCAGCGGTCTGAATGATCTTCGACAACTGGACCTGTCCAAGAACGTCATCAGAAGAATCGAGACTCATGCTTTCAGCGGACTCAACAATCTGGAGGTAGTTAGGGGAGTTGTTGATTTTTATATATGTTCACCAGCGAGTAGGCATGTCGTACAAGGCTACTAATATGCGGTTGTACATGGGACTGGCAAACTCATCATGTCAAACAAATTGCCATTGAAACCACCGTTACCACAGCATATGAAGGCTTGGTGCAGGCTTTATGCAATGGGACCAGCTGCAATGCTGGCTCCGTGCTTCGTAAGGAGCGCGAAAGGAAAATGATAATAATGATAATAAATGAGTAGATGAATATTTGTTAGAGATAGTGTCTATCATTTCTGTATTTTGGGATATTTGTCGGGGTGGGGGAAGGAGCTATTCTGGTGGGAGGAGCTATTTGGATGAGAGGAGCTATTTAGGTGGGAGGAGCTATTCTGGTGGGAGGAGCTATTCAGGTGGGAGGTGCCTAATCTGGGGCTGAATTTTGGAAGTGGCTATTTCGATAAGCTATTTCGCTCAAATACGTATTACTTTCTAAATAATACTGAGCCTATTTTTCAAACGGCGAATTAATATGCGCCTAAAAAGGTAGCCCCATAGGAGATACTGACGTACAGGGTTTCAACTTTATCAAGTGGGATACTGTCACGTAGCGTTTGAAGGATAAGAATTTATTAGAAGAAATAATAGATATGAATGTGGAAAATTTGGCTCAAGAATTCCTGTTGGGTTTTCCCACTTCTGAAGGGTGACGAAGAGGGTAAATTCTCCTAACTAGACAAGGTCTGGAAAAGGTTGTAAGGAGATATTTGGTCTCTCGCTACCATAGTCCCCTTCTCAGTTATCTATTATTGTTATCCTTTAAATTATATTATATTTTACGAGCCCTCCCCCTCCCTTATAAAGGAAGATAAACATCAGACAATATTCAACATCTAATAGAAGGAACAAAGCATGGGGTACATTATATACACCCAATTGGTTTATTGCAATTAAAACGAATAGATGGTGAATGATAGTATTGTCGATGGAATTAGTGTCTGCTGTATGTACTATGTGTCTCACATCAAGTGTTTTTCATCATGGATGACAAAAATATGGCATTGATATAGGTTAGTTCCCTTTCTATAGGAACTTAGCTTTTCAGCCCCCGGCTGATAGTGAAGCGTGGTTAGTTCTCCGGTCTCCTTCTGACGTTGCACCAGGTAGGTCTTGAATGGTTCGGATTTGCCTTCTCTGTGCTCGACTCCGTATTCTGCTCTGAGATTGGACTGTCGTGCAAGGCTCCACCATAGACTACTCAGAGATGGACCATAATCACAATTTAGACACGTGGCTTCAATGCTTTTAATGCGTGAATTCGCTGATATTGGGATTAGGTCTAGCTGTCTCAAGGTTTCCTGGGCAAGTGAAAAATGGCTGGATTTGCCGCACTTTTAGCGGGTCATTTCCACTTGGACACGTGATCCGTAGCGTGCATCATGTGACCTTAGCATCATATAGACGCTCCAATCAATAACGTTAAAAGTCACGTGGGGTCTTCCTAAGTGGCCTAAACTGGTTCTATCTAAGTTTAAGCAGTCGGTCCTAAATTAGCGCGGGTTTCTAGCTACCGAGGTCAGGGGTCAACAATGACGTCGTATCTAAAAATAGTATTAGACGCTAGGAGAAAATCACTGAACGCTAGGAGAATATCCGCAAGTGTAATTTCCCGTGACTTTACGGGCTTCTCGGTCATGCATTGAAGATAATAAAAATGGCGTCTCGTAATTAATAAAAAAAAGAAGTGAAGATTGGGCAAGTCGTCACACAAGCCCCTCCTCAAGTTTGACGTTCCGTCCAACTCCTCTGGTCCTGTCTTCCTCTTCTTTTTCAGTTTCTCATATCTCCTCGGTTGCGTCCGGATGTCTGCTCAAAAAATCTGCCCCTACGTTGTTCTTCCCAGGTATGTATTCTATGTGAAATGATTATGGCTGCAACAGGAGTGACCATCTCATAAGCCGGGCATTAAGGTTCTTCGACGCTGTAGAAATATCAACGGTTGATGATCACACTGCACCGTGAACTTTTTCCCGTATAAATATGGTTGAAATTTTTGCACAGCCCATATGAGCGACAGACATTCTCGTTCGATGGTAGAGTAGTTCTGTTCAGCAGGGTTCAATTTCCTACTAGCATATGCAATGGGGAATAGAGTTGCAGAAGGTCTATCACTAGGCTGCAGGAGAGTGGCTCCTATCCCTATATTGCTAGCATCTGTTCGCAGCGTAAAGTTCAGAGTTAAGTCAGGCAGTCGCAGAATTGGCCTAGCTGTGAGTTTCTCCTTGAGCAGCGTGTAGGCATTTTCGCACTCCGCTGTCCAGGTTACTTTGTCCGGGTTCCCATTCTTGGTTAACGCGGTCAGTGGCGCACTCAGGGTATTAAAATCTTTAATATATCTCTGGTAGAAGCCACATAGAGACACAAATGACCTGACATCCTTTTTAGTCTGGGGTCGTGGGGCCCGCTGTAAATTCTCAATATTACGTGCATCTGGGAACATGCATCCATGCGAGATGGTGTGTCCCAGGAATTCTAGCTGCTCGCAGGCAATTTGACATTTTGTAGGGCGAGCGGTGAGTCCTGTTTCTCTAAGTCTTTCATAGAGTAGGGAAACTGCGTCCAGGTGCTCCTCAACGGTGTTCGTTGCAATAAGTATGTCGTCCATGAAATTACTTATCCCAGGGTGGTTCAGGGGTTCCAGTAACTTCCTCATCATACGAGTAAAGACGCTTGGGGCGTTGCTTAGCCCAAATGGCAATACATTAAACTCGTAATGGCCCTCAGAAGTACTGAATGCTAACATGTGTCGAATTTCCTCTTTTACCGGGATCTGGTAGTACCCTTTGCTAAGGTCTATCTTCGAAAAGTATCGCGCTCTACTCAGCGTGGTGAAAAGCTGATTCTGATCAGGTAAGGGCTCCGCTTGAAATTCAGTTACAGCGTTGAGCCTTCGGTAGTCTATGCAGAGGCGATGTTCTCCTGTGGATTTTCTAAGCAACACCACACTCGCACTATAAGGAGACTCTGATTTTGAGATAATATTTTCCTTAAGCAGGTACTCGATTTCCTCACTCAATGCCTTTGCCTTAGCATAAGGAACAGGATAGTTCTTAACTCGTACCGGGGCGAGGTCTGTTAGCTTCATATCAAATTCTATCAGGTTGGTCATGCCAGGTTTATCCGTGAGTGTACTAGTGTGTTTTCTCAACAACTGTTGCACCTGTGCCGGCTGATCCTCCGTTAAAGTTGAACTAATCTCAACATCTTGATGAGTTTCGCACTGACGAAGAGGGTATTCACAGGAGGTCAGGGGTTCTGCCTCAGTTTCCGTCGCAATAGCCAGTGTCAGGAAATGTGCTGGTTCTGCACCCGATCTTTCATAATATTGCTTCAGCAGGTTTATGTGGTAAATTTTCTGCTTCCCCTTTATGGCAATCTTGTAATTGGTGCGCGACATTTTCTCAACAATTTTATATGGACCTCTCCACCCGATTTGCAATTTATTATTGCTACTGGGCAGGAGTAATAAGAACTGTTCTCCTACTTCTAGCTCCCTATCCTTCGCAGTGCGGTTGTAGTAACTTGCATGTTTACGACGGGCACGGCGTACATTTTCCTTTGCCAGTTCCCATCCTGTTTTAAGGCGTTGTGTCAACTCATTCACGTATTGGGATGCAGAGGTGACCATCTCATCAGCTTTATCATCTGTCCAAGTACGTAACAGTGCCTGTAGAGGTCCTTTTATAGGTCTACCAAACAGCAATGTGGCAGGTGGCATCCCAGTAGAATTGTGGGGTACTTCACGGTAAGCAAATAGTGCTGCGGGTAAGTATTGATACCAGCTCTCTGGTTTTTCCTGCGCAAGTTTCCGAAGGATGGAAATAAGGGTCCCGTTAAACCGCTCCACCTGGCCATTTGCTTGGGGGTGGTAGGGAGAGGTGTGGATATGTCGGACCTGAAATATCCTAAACACTTCCTCGGTGAGTTTTCCTCGGAATTGTGAACCATTATCTGTCAGGATCTGTGACGGAAACCCTAGCCGAGTAAATATGGTGAGCAGAGCCTCAGCAACATGCTTGGAATCACAGGCGGGCATAGCGATAGCCTCTGCCCACATGGAGCAACAGTCCACTAACGTGAGTATATAACTGTTTCTCTTTTTGCTACGAGTAAGGGAACCCACAATATCCACCGCTACTCGTTCGAAGGGTGTGCCCAAGATTGGCATTTCTCCCAGAGTGGCTGGGGCCGTCCAGTGTTTCGGCGCTGTCCTCTGGCACTGCGGGCATGATTTCACATATCTCTGGATATCGGCGTTGATACCTGGCCAATAATAATGACATGAAATACGCTGAATCGTGGCACTTATGCCCATATGGCCACTAAACGGAAGGGCATGGCCCATTTCTAGGACCTGGGCTCGGTATGCTGACGGAACCACAAGTTGCCCATGTTCCTGTCCTCCATTTCCTGCTTTCCGATGCAACAGCCCATTTTTCTTGTAGAAGTCTCCCTTTTGGAGAGGAGTGTGCGCTCTCGGTAGTTTTTTGTAGCAGGGTGCTAGAGATTGATCCTCAGTTTGCGCCTTTTTTAATTCCTCAGGAAGGATGTTGGGTGGGGATTCCAACTCCGTATTCCGTTTGGCCTGTCCTCTAGTGGTGACAGCCGCCACAACCAGAGGGTGAATGGGTTCTCCCAAGAACACATACCTACACCCTAAGATCAAGGGATAAATAGGGTCGTCCAAGATCGCTGCACTGATTTCCCCAGTCACATATTTCGATTTGACCTGAATCTTGGCTATGGCCAAACGCATAGGTGCTGCACTTTTAGTAGGTCCTTGTATTTCTATAGTGTCATCTGTCATCTGGTCAGACTTGACTAGGGATGCACAGACAACTGCGTCGAATGCAAGGCCTGTATCATAAAGGCAGGTCACCTCTTGGTCATTTACGAGGACTGTCTCAACGACCGGGGGATGTCGGGGTTTGTCCAGAGGTTCTTCCGGTCCATTTCCCCTTGCGGCACTTTTACGTAAGCAGGCAGCATGATGAGGTGGGTTTTTCCGGTTGCACTCCTGCGTATTGTGAGTGATGGTTCTACAGTGCTTACACCATTTTTCCCCTTGCCTCTGCTGCTGGAAATTTGATCTCTGAGTAGTCTTGTAGTCTGGCTTGTCATGCTTTTTGAAGTTAGTATACGGCGGTTTCACTTGTGGGTCCATGTGTGACTGAGCTGTCTGTCTAGATACGTAATCTGGTTGTTTCCGTCTGGGTGGTGGATTCTCTGATAGTGCTGCCTGATATCGTTCCGCTAACTGGACTATGGATTCTAAAGTGCTGGCCCCATTCTCTGTCAGGAATCTTCTCATGTCGGAAGTCATGGTGTCCTTCAGTTGCTCGATCATGACCATTTCCTTCAGGCCTTCCAAATCATGAGTAAAATTCCCTAGGGCACCCCACTTCTCCACGTAGGAATCCAGTCTCGCAGCAAACTGAGCAACGCTCTCTCCAACTTCCCTCCTAGCGTTACGGAACCTCTTCCTATAGGCGTCAGCATGTAGCTCATAACGAACCAATAGTGCCTTTTTCAGAGAGTCGTAGTCATCCTGTAAACCTGGAAGAAGCTTGCTATACACGTCATAAGCAGTTCCTCTAAGCCCTTGCGACAATTTCAGGTTCCATTTGCTCTTCTCCAAACCAAACGTGGTGGCAAACTTCTCAAATTTGTCCAAATACACATCGATCGAGTCAGCTCGTTCCGAGAAAGCTTCGAATGGAAACGTCAAGGGTCCCAAGTTTGACATGAGTGAGGATAGCAAAGGTCCTGTGCTCCCCATTTGCAAGGAGGGCATATGGTTGCCTGATGATGTAGATGCTGTTGCACCGGCTACTGGTTCAACTCTTTGAGCCTGTCCCTGCATCTCTAACTGCTTCATCTTCAATGCATGCTCGCGTTCATCTCTCTCGCTTCTTTCCCTAGCGTCTACAGCTTTTATCCTCTCATCTATTTTTGCTAACTTTATTCGCTCTTCTCTTTCAGCTTTCGCTGTTTTTCGAGCGTAATACTTATCAGTCTCGACACTGACATAATTCGCAAGGTCCACCCCACTATAACCTAGATCTCGACCGGCCTCCCCTAGTGCTGCTTTAAGCTTAACTATTTCAGCCATCTTTTGCAGTTATAGTCCACCTGAGTAAGCTAGTGCTACCTTCCAATAGTATTTCTAACAACAAGCAAAAACTTACTAATTATCAGACTGCTGTAGAATGAAATTACTACAGTTCTGGAGACTTAAGGTTTGTAATTCAATGAAATACAAAATCATGAACTAACTTAATTAAATACAACATATATAAAGGGATTCACCAATCAATGCCTGAAATTCTAGAAAAATTGTTTTCTGTCTTTCTAGAGCTCACTATGTGAAAATACATGTGTTAAAATGGTACACTGTAATGACTGAATGAATGATACTATCCCAGAGGTATGATAAAATACATAAGTTCAAATCCCAGACTGAGACCCCAGTGTCGCGTAGCGTTTGAAGGATAAGAATTTATTAGAAGAAATAATAGATATGAATGTGGAAAATTTGGCTCAAGAATTCCTGTTGGGTTTTCCCACTTCTGAAGGGTGACGAAGAGGGTAAATTCTCCTAACTAGACAAGGTCTGGAAAAGGTTGTAAGGAGATATTTGGTCTCTCGCTACCATAGTCCCCTTCTCAGTTATCTATTATTGTTATCCTTTAAATTATATTATATTTTACGAGCCCCCCCCCCCCCTCCCTTATAAAGGAAGATAAACATCAGACAATATTCAACATCTAATAGAAGGAACAAAGCATGGGGTACATTATATACACCCAATTGGTTTATTGCAATTAAAACGAATAGATAGTGAATGATAGTATTGTCGATGGAATTAGTGTCTGCTGTATGTACTATGTGTCTCACATCAAGTGTTTTTCATCATGGATGACAAAAATATGGCATTGATATAGGTGAGTTCCCTTTCTATAGGAACTTAGCTTTTCAGCCCCCGGCTGATAGTGAAGCGTGGTTAGTTCTCCGGTCTCCTTCTGACGTTGCACCAGGTAGGTCTTGAATGGTTCGGATTTGCCTTCTCTGTGCTCGACTCCGTATTCTGCTCTGAGATTGGACTGTCGTGCAAGGCTCCACCATAGACTACTCAGAGATGGACCATAATCACAATTTAGACACGTGGCTTCAATGCTATTAATGCGTGAATTCGCCGATATTGGGATTAGGTCTAGCTGTCTCAAGGTTTCCTGGGCAAGTGAAAAATGGCTGGATTTGCCGCACTTTTAGCGGGTCATTTCCGCTTGGACACGTGATCCGTAGCGTGCATCATGTGACCTTAGCATCATATAGACGCTCCAATCAATAACGTTAAAAGTCACGTGGGGTCTTCCTAAGTGGCCTAAACTGGTTCTATCTAAGTTTAAGCAGTCGGTCCTAAATTAGCGCGGGTTTCTAGCTACCGAGGTCAGGGGTCAACAATGACGTCGTATCTAAAAATAGTATTAGACGCTAGGAGAAAAATCACTGAACGCTAGGAGAATATCCGCAAGTGTAATTTCCCGTGACTTTACGGGCTTCTCGGTCATGCATTGAAGATAATAAAAATGGCGTCTCGTAATTAATAAAAAAAAAGAAGTGAAGATTGGGCAAGTCGTCACAGATACCCAGTTCTATTCATCGCTGCCTTTGCAATCCCTAACCCACGAGCACACTCAGGTAGAGCATACCAATTTTTACAGCTGAGTAGACAACGTGAAGCGACCTTTTCAAGCATATGCGCTTTCCCTGTTAATCATATATTGAACACTCCTAACTTCATTATGTCAAATATTCCTACAGACGCCACTACTGTAACAGCATGTGAATGCGCTCGTCCAAGTTTCCTTCAAGGGGACGGACTTGGAGCGAAAAAGGGTTGAGGATAATGGTACTCAAGACGAGACAATTCTGCAGTAGTTGCCAGTACTTATGTTATCAGTGCCAGAGATCCACTCATCGATGAGAGCGGCGGAACACTGCTCATAGACGCAATCACGTACGCTGGTCGGAAAATCACCTGAAGAAATGTTTGGAGATATGAAGAGTATGAAAAATGTTCAGCCAGTATTATTCTTTTTTCAACCGTCATCCTGTTTAGCGTGGCAGAATGGTAAGAGCACTAGCATCTCGAGACAAAGTTACTGAGTTCAAAACTGGGTACCTGACTCCGATAATGGCTTAGGAGATGTCAAAGCAGCGAGGACGGAATCTGGTCACCCCACCTCATAAAGCTAAGACCTAGAACAGTGATGTCTCTAACATTTAACTCCCCTACGGCAGTGTCTGCTATGAGACGATCATTGTCTTTTTGCTGCTAAAACACATCAACGATCATTGTCTTTTTGCTGCTAAAACACATCAACGATTATTGTCTTTTTGCTGCTAAAACACATCAACGATCATTGTCTTTTTGCTGCTAAAACACATCAACGATTATTGTCTTTTTGCTGCTAAAACACATCAACGATTATTGTCATGTCTTTTTGCTGCTAAAACACATCAACGATTATTGTCATGTCTTTTTGCTGCTAAAACACATCAACGATTATTGTCTTTTTGCTGCTAAAACACATCAACGATTATTGTCTTTTTGCTGCTAAAACACATCAACGATCATTGTCTTTTTGCTGCTAAAACACATCAACGATTATTGTCTTTTTGCTGCTAAAACACATCAACGATTATTGTCTTTTTGCTACTAAAACACATCAAGGATTATTGTCTTTTTGCTGCTAAAACACATCAACGATCATTGTCTTTTTGCTGCTAAAACACGTCAACGATCATTGTCTTTCTGCTGCTAAAACACATCAACGATTATTGTCTTTTTGCTGCTAAAACACATCAACGATTATTGTCTTTTTGCTACTAAAACACATCAAGGATTATTGTCTTTTTGCTGCTAAAACACATCAACGATCACTGTCTTTTTGCTGCTAAAACACATCAACGATCATTGTCTTTTTGCTGCTAAAACACATCAACGATTATTGTCTTTATGCTGCTAAAACACATCAACGATTATTGTCTTTTTGCTGCTAAAACACATCAACGATTATTGTCTTTTTGCTGCTAAAACACATCAACGATTATTGTCTTTTTGCTGCTAAAACACATCAACGATTATTGTCTTTTTGCTGCTAAAACACATCAACGATTATTGTCTTTTTGCTGCTAAAGCACATCAAGGATTATTGTCTTTTTGCTGCTAAAACACATCAACGATTATTGTCTTTTTGCTGCTAAATCACATCAACGATTATTGTCTTTTTGCTGCTAAAACACATCAACGATTATTGTCTTTTTGCTGCTAAAACACATCAACGATTATTGTCTTTTTGCTGCTAAAACACATCAACGATTATTGTCTTTTTGCTGCTAAAACACATCAACGATTATTGTCATGTCTTTTTGCTGCTAAAACACATCAACGATTATTGTCATGTCTTTTTGCTGCTAAAACACATCAACGATTATTGTCATGTCTTTTTGCTGCTAAAACACATCAACGATTATTGTCTTTTTGCTGCTAAAACACATCAACGATTATTGTCTTTTTGCTGCTAAAACACATCAACGATCATTGTCTTTTTGCTGCTAAAACACATCAACGATTATTGTCTTTTTGCTGTTAAAACACATCAACGATTATTGTCTTTTTGCTGCTAAAACACATCAACGATCATTGTCTTTTTGCTGCTAAAACACATCAACGATTATTGTCTTTTTGCTGCTAAAACACATCAACGATCATTGTCTTTTTGCTGCTAAAACACATCAAAGATTATTGTCTTTTTGCTGTTAAAACAAACTCCGCCTATGCCGGTCCCAAGCCCGGATGAAAAAGGAGGAGGGCGGCCTGCATGGAGGCCGTAAGGAGGCAGCCCCTCCACCATGCAAAGGCACAACAGGCCAATCACCTGTTTGCTTTAAACCACGATTACGAGTAACACAAGAGAGAAAACCGGACTGATTCTAAAGGCGACGAACTGGAACGGACTACGACTTATGGAACATGGAACACAAGAAGTATAAATGGGAAGGAAGAGGAGCTGGTGGAAGAGATGAGGAAAGCAAAACTAGAAATCCTGGCTATAACGGAAACAAAGAAAAAAGGACAAGGAGTCATGGATCTCAATGGCAACACGCTGCTCTACAGTGGTGTACCCATATCCGAAAGAGCTAAACTGGGTGTGGGTTGCATTGTAGCCCAAAATCAAAAAGATAGTATCAAGGGGTGGAACTTTGTCTCAGAGAGCATTATGGTTGTGAAACTAAAAGAAGGAGAAACCATAGTCAACCTGGTCATAGTGTATGGGCTAAATGAGGATGAGAGAGCAGAGGTCAAGGAGGAATTCTTCGAGCTGCTTCAAAGGACAGTGGATGACTGCCTAGATGAAGTTATCATGCTCGGAGATTTTAATGCCAGAGTTGGAAATGACCATGCTAGATGGGGTGGAGTTATCGGAAGATATGGAGAATATACTCTCAATGACAATGGAAAGCGACTCCTTAGATTCTGCAGTGAGCAGAATCTGATCATTACAAACACAAAGTTCCCCCATAAGCGCATACATGCATACACTAGATGTGAACCAACAAAGAATGAGAAGTCAGTGATCGACTATGCCATTGTTCGGAGAAGCTCATTCAAATATGTCCGAGATGCAAGAGTCTGGAGGGGGCCAGAGATTGGAAGTGATCACTACCTGCTAACAATCAAACGAACAACTGAAAGAGTTGCTCAGCCTAGGAACTGCTCAACATCACGCAAGAAACCAAGTAAACGAGCAGGAGAAATGAGCATTAGGACCTACAAGCTGAGAGAGCCAGAAATTAAGACCAGATATCAGGGGCTTATTGCTGCAGCAGTGAGCAACACAGAAGAACAACCTGATGACTTGGAAACCCTCTGGATTAAATTCAAGGATATCATAAAGACAGCTGCTGCAGAAGCATGTGGAGAAGTCCGACTTGGGAACCAGAGAAAGAGGACACCTTGGTGGACAGAGGAAGTCAAAGAGAAAATAAGAGAGAATAAAATGGCATGGAAACAATACTTAGGAGCTAAAAACACAACAGGACAAATGGAAAAATATAGAGAATATGTGACACTCAGAACAGAAGTAAAGAACAAAGTGCTAGCAGCAAAACAGAAGTCCTGGGAAGAATTTGGAGAAAAGCTAGAAAAAGATGCACAAGAAAACCAGAAATTGTTCTATAAGACCCTAAAGAACATGAGGAAGGAAAAACAATGCCCTCTCAAATTTATAAAAGACAAGCAAGGCAAATTGCTTACTGCCCCGAAGGAAGTAATGGAAAGATGGAAAGAATATTTCTCAGAACTCCTTGATGGTGAGCAAGGTCAAACATCAGAAATGATAACCACTAGCACAGAAGAGGAAACCAATGGTGATGAAGATGACATAAAGATGGAAGAACTGAAGGCAGCACTGGAGAAAATCAAGATGGGCAAAGCAGCAGGGCATGATGGTATAACACCAGAAATGGTTAAGTACATGGGAGCATCAGGCGACCTGTTACTCTTAAGGGTCCTACAGGCAGCATGGTGCAACAAGACCATACCAAAGGATTGGGAGATCGCCATCATAACACCAATTTTCAAAAAGGGTGACAATCGACAGTGTGGAAACCATAGAGGCATATCCCTTCTCAGTGTCCCTGGAAAAATCTACTCTAGAATCCTAGAGCAGAGACTCCGACGCCTAGCTGAGCCACCATTGGATGAGGTCCAGTGCGGATTCCGAGCAAACCGAAGTACTCAAGACCTAATCTTCACACTCAGACAGCTGAGTGAAAAGGCCCTTGAGTATAAGAGTGAGATCCATCTTTGTTTCATAGATCTGGAAAAGGCGTTTGACAGGGTCCCTTGGAGCAAACTTTGGGACTGTTTGGCAAGGAAGAATATTCCAGCACCTCTGATTCATGCTATACAGAGCTTCTACAAGTCTTGCAGAAATTATGTGAGGACAGCAAACCATAAGTCAGAAGAGTTCAGGACCACCACTGGTGTATGACAAGGTGATATCCTATCACCTTACCTCTTCATACTCCTTATGGACGATGTCATCAAGGCATGTAAGGAGAGAACAAGAAAGTATTCAGTGGGGTACTGGAAGATGAGACAGGTCTATATTTCAGAGCTGGCATTTGCTGATGATGTTGCCCTGATTGCTAAATCAGAGGCACATCTCCAATCCAACCTGCAAGTCTGGAAGGAAGAGCTGGAGAAGAGAGGGATGGTCATAAGCAGCTCTAAAACAAAATCCATGGTGATATCACGAGAAGAAAGAAGACATCAGATTAAGCTGGGAGAACAGGTCCTGGAGCAGGTCGACCACTTTAAATACCTCGGAGCTATTATAGAGCGAAAGGGAGGCATCAAAGAAGAGTTGGCCACTCGAAAAGCAGCAGCTGGGAGACTTTTTCAGGCCATAAATCGAGGATTCCTCAGCAAGAAAGAGGTTGGTAAGAAAACGAAGATGGCTGTATACCGCTCCACCTATATGACATATGGATGCGAGTCATGGGCAATGACTACAACCCATAAAAGCCAGATCCAAACCTCAGAAATGAGGTATCTGAGGAAGGTGGTTGAAGTAACAAGAAGAGACATGGTACGCAACCAGACGATACGTCAAGGCCTAAAATGCCACCCCCTACAGACCCAAGTAGAACAGTTCCAACTAAGATGGTTTGGCCATGTCTGCAGAATGGGAGAAGATCGGCTACCACGACAAGCATGGGAAACAAAGAGCCAAGGATCCAGACCCCGAGGACGACCCAGAGTCCGCTGGGAGGACAACATTAGACAATCTTTGAAGGACCGAGGAGTAGAATGGAACCAGGCCAGGAGGAAGACAGCCGATAGAATAGTCTGGCGCTCTCTCTTCCAAACCTCTACACCTCACGGTAGAAGGGGAACGACTAAGTAAGTAAGTAAGCTGTTAAAACACATCAACGATCATTGTCTTTTTGCTGCTAAAACACATCAACGATTATTGTCTTTTTGCT
The DNA here is from genome assembly GCA_024509875.1 of Oreohelix idahoensis. Lineage (NCBI taxonomy): Eukaryota > Metazoa > Mollusca > Gastropoda > Stylommatophora > Oreohelicidae > Oreohelix > Oreohelix idahoensis. The sequence continues at coordinate 128,676 of JAMPIV010005652.1, read as the reverse complement.
GCTAAAACACATCAACGATCATTGTCTTTTTGCTGCTAAAACACATCAACGATTATTGCCGTCAAGATGTAGAACAGGACAGAAGGTTTCGATAAAAACGTCTTCATACGCGAGTAAAAAAACACAAGACATTGTCACAAGTCAACAGAATGAATGTATGAGCCCTGTAAGACATCGACCTCTTTGAGAATTCAGTTATATCGGACCGAAGACGCAGCAAAAGTGATGAATGCAGTCAGCAACCAATAGCTAGACTGCTTGCGTCAGGGTCAGCGAACCAGAGCTGACCAAGACCCTACTCCACCTCCAAGTGGTGGTCCTGGAAACAGGCTGCATCACTGCAGTCTGGCTGAGAGATTAGGGAAAGAAGAGGGAAGGCAAACCCGGTCCCAAAAAATGCCGTGCTGAAGTCGGATGTGTCGGCCGAAAGGCGCAAATATCGCAGCATCGCTGTAAACGGACACAACGCAACCAACGTCCTTTTCAGGACGAACGAGGAAGAAGAAGAAGAATTCAGTTATTTTAATATGAAAAAAAAATTAATCTAGACCAGTACGTGACAGCATTAAGACTTCGTATGATCCTATGGAGAGATCATTGTGTGTTTTACCCGTAGTGGTTTTGGTAGCAAGTTATAAAACTGATTGACCCCCTTTAGGTTTGAGGACAATCCAGGTCATGGCATTGTATCACCTACCAATTAGTGGGTCTGATGTCATCTCATTCAATGTTGGACCTGCTGAGTTGGGGAAGTCCTCTGGGGTTACAAGAAAGCCTAAAAACCTACACCCAATGCCGCAAGGGTCAAGTGTCAAAACTCAAATCCCTGGAGTTCGAACGAACGAACAAACGATATAACGGATTACCACATGGGGTTTATGTGTGTGTGTCTCTGTGTGTGTGTTATTCGGATACATAAATGTACCCATATCTAAGATAACATTTCATGCCCTTATATAAGATACCATATAATGACCACATATAAGATACCATATAATGCCCACATATAAGATACCATATAACGACCACATATAATATACCATATAATGACCGCATATAATATACCATATAATGACCACATATAATATACCACATATTGCCCACATATAAGATACCACATAATGCCCACTGTCACAGGGTTAACCCGAGGATTAACCAGGGAGAGTTATCTTTGTGGTACAGGCGTTGTCAGTGGCTCAGATTTGCCTTACAACCGGGTAAAGACAGACAGCAGGAGTGGGAGAAGGTGAATATGAGATTTTGCGATAAGTTCCAAGCAGATAATCCCAGTGATTCTGAATTTCGTGACAATGTCACTCCTACCAATCTATCTAGCCTCTCCTTATAGCTCGCGAGCCCCCACCTCCTCTATCACACTGAGTGAACAGAAGAGGAAGAAAGGAAGAACTGTATGTCTTCTCTCGCAGACTTTCTTTCCTTCTCTATATATGTAAGTAATGTGTGTTGGTAACGCAAACACAATTACAACATTTATTGGATTACTTATAGGTAACACAACATCCAAATACAACAATATAAATGCAATGACGACTATACCTGGAAGAGAAGGTAGTAGTTAATACATAAAATATACAATCTAATCTTAAGTCTATACTAAGTGATGATGATGATGAATTTAATCTACTCTTAACTCCTAAAAAAAGGATATCTTGTTTCTTGGCCTCTGGCTGACTGTCAATAAAATTCTGGATGTTTGTACACCATGAACCTGTCTTTGTCTGTATTCAATAACACTGTCCGGCCCATTGACTTTCCTTCAGATGTCGATGGCCTGATCTTTTGTTCTTCACAATGCGAGTTTTGACAATGCAACGAGCGGCTGAGTTGGCGTGTTCATAGGTTGTGTTGAACGCAATGCTAGGCTGCAGAGGCTTCGTCTGGTATGCAGATGCCTACTTGTGGTGATGACTGTTACTCATGTGGCACTTGATGTAAATATGTTATATATATGTATGTGTTGGCGCTGCAGTTTTACTTGGAGAATCTGTCCATTACCGCTTGTAATTTAGGATTTCAATAATGTTCGTAGGCATTGGTTGTAAAAGATCGTTCGTGTGCTTCTGCCACTTCTGATCAAGATTTCTCGTAGGCACTTGTTGTAAAAGATCGTCCGTATGCTACTACCACTTCTGATCAATAATTCTCGTGGGCGGCTAATTGTAATTCATCCATTACTGTGTAATTTCTGATTACCATTTCTCGTAGGCAGCTACTCGTAATTCATCCATTACTGTGTAATTTCTGATTACTTTTCTGTGTGGGTGGTTGTGTGTAGAAACGCTCCTTTGCCCCTGGCAAATTCCTTTCTAAACCCCCAGTTGCTTTTTGTAGGTTTGTTGCCGGTAAATATCTGTGAGATACGTGTCGTCGCAGTATATCTAATTGGCTCTACGTATTAGCTTGTCCCAACGACGCCAGCCAGGGTAGTAAGACATAGGCTGAGTTATCTCAAAGAGTCCATGTCTCTACCACTGCGATGGATAAAATGATAAAGCCCCATAAGTCCCCCGTAAATCTATGCTACGCATGTGATGTGTTCTTGTATGTGAAATCTTATCACTATAATGAATGAATGCGCGGTGTTTACTGCACGGTTTACCGGGTAATGTAAGAAGTAATAGAAAAGTGTCTTGTGTTTACCTCGTTATGCTTATTGGAACTGTGCAATCTTATAAATATAATAACTCTCTGCACGGTGTTTATTGCAACATGTACCTAATAGTATAAAATATAGTATTATGGTAAAAAGTGACTGGTATTTACAGTGTTATATTTATGGAAAATATGTATATATACCTTGTATAACTGAAATTAAAATGGATGTATATTAATAATTTACAAACTATAGTATACTAACCTTGGTTTCCATATAAAGGAGTCACTAACCACAGGTCCTGAATCTTCCTCGTGAAATATAGAAACAAGTCGGGCTGACGGGATGTTTTCTGTAACAACCCCGAAAGACGAATTTTCCTGGATTATATGCAGAAAATATTGCCTCCAGCAATGTATGTGTTCTCTCTCCTGATGTCTTGTGAAGGGGTTCTGATCCTATGTGATGTTCCATTCGTCTTTACTTTAGTTCGGACAACCAGTCCCCATTACTCTGTAAAGTTTTCTGTAATATTTTGCTATGTTCGATTTCATATTTTGTTTAGCCCAGACAATCCGTCTGCGTCCGCCTTTTGATGTCTGTGCAGTGTTGCTAGTCTCTTTATACTGAATTCTTTCATATTGATCTTCGTTCAGACTTTCTGTCTCCATTAATATAATATTACTTTGTCTGTTCCATGAGAACCGACTTAACAAAATACTCATTGTAAAGTTTCCTCACTGAACTGTCTCCGACTGTCCATTATGCTCTGTTACTAGCCAAAATAATACTTGTGTTTTACTGCCGTTGTGTAAACACAACCGAGCCGTAGTGGCGACTACTTCTAATTGTCTCTGGATGGTCTGTTGTACTAATGTCTTCTTGTTATGTACACATTCCATGCAAAATTGGTTGCTTTCCCGTGACTTACAAAGAACGCTGTCTATTGTGGACAATGGGTTTTCACCATCGACTGCTTTCTCATGTCTTGTGAAATTTATCGGCCACTGTTCGGCAATAGGCTTTAAGAATTTAAATGCAGCATTACTCGCGTCCCGTGACACCCACATATAACGTGCCATATAATGACCACATATAATATACCATATAATGACCACATATAATATACCATATAATGACCACATATAAGATACCATATAATGACCACATATAACATGCCATATAATGACCACATATAAGATATCATATAATGACCACATTTAAGATACAATATAATGAAAAAATATATAACGTGCCATATAATGACCACATATAATATACCATATAATGACCACATATTGTATACCATATAATGACCACATATAAGGCCATATAATGACCACATATAATATACCATATAATGACCACATGTAATATACCATATAATGACCACATATAATATGTCATTTAATGACCATGTATAGGATGCCATATAATGACCACATATAAGATGCCATATAATGACCACATATAAGATGCCATATAATGACCACATCTAATATACCAAATAGTGACCACATATAATATACCATATAATGACCACATATAAGATACCATATAATGCCTACATATAACGTGGCATATACTGACCACATATAATATACCATATAATGACCACATGTAATATACCATATAATGACCACATATAATATACCATATAATGACCACATATAACGTGCCATATAATAACCACATATAAGATACCATATAATGACCACATACAAGATACCATATAATGACCACATATAAGATACCATATAATGACCACATATAATATACCATATAATGACCACATATAATATACCATATAATGACCACATATAATATACCATATAATGACCACATGCTGATCACCCGTTTGCCAGTCACTTCGATTACGGAAACAACAGCAAATGGATTGATTTGCCGTTGCCCTAAAGACGCCAATAGGCGTGATGGGAAACAATGGCAAAGAAAACCTATCTGCTGTTGCCCTAAGACGCCACTAGGCGTAATGGCCACTGACTGCTTTGACGGTCGGTGGCTAAGGACGGAAGAAGAAGAAGATAATGACCATATATAATATACCTTATAATGACCACATATAATATACCATATAATGACCACATATAATATACCATATAATGACCACATACAATATGCCATATAATGACCACAAATAATATACCATATAATGACCACATATAATATACCATATAATGACCACATATAATATACCATATAATGACCACATATAATATACCATATAATGATCACATATAATATACCATATAATGCCCGCATATAAGATACCATATAATGCCCACATATAAGATACCATATAATTACCACATATAAGATACCATAGAATGACCACATATAATATACCATATAATGACCACATATAATATACCATATAATGACCACATATAAGATACCATATAATGCCCACAAATAAGATACCATATAATGTCCACATATAATATACCATATAATGACCACATTTAAGGTACCATCTAATGACCATATATAAGGTACCACATAATGACCACGAGCTGGAACGGGGTGTGTACCATATGATGCCCATTAAGTTACATGTTACCAAAATTAATAACGAATTAGGTTGTCGTACACCGCCCAGTGTGGTCTCCGGGGGTCTCTGATGAGACAGAGAAGGAATGGAACTAATACTCCCTCAGACAATTCGTACAAGGCGACTCTTATGAGACTGTGCGTGGGGCTGGGAACCTTACGTAAATTCATTGCTGCAGAAACCACGGCTGCATGAGAATACTTTGTGCCGCCTTCCTGCAAGTGGACCAGCTGCAGTGGTCCGCCCCTGCTCTATAATGAGAGAAAAGGAAATGAATGTTTGAATGAATCGTACATTTGTCGTCGTACCGGTACTGATAACAGGTAGTTTGGCACTTGTACAGGCACAGTGTGTGTCGTCGTACTGATAACTGGTAGTTTGACACTTGTACATGCACTGTGTGTGTCGTCGTACTGATAACAGGTAGTTTGGCATTAGTACATGCACAGTGTGTCAGGGGATTGATGTCTTTGTAGCTGCCAAAATTTGAAACCAGTGTATTATGTAAATATTAAGTACCAATGTAATTATAGGGTAAGAAAGGTATAGGACAACCAAAGAATACATAGAAATGAGAACTGGAGACAGACATGAAGGTTATGAAGAAGGTATAAAAAAAACCTTGAGCAGATGGCACGGGACAAGAAGTCTTGGTATAAGTTTGTTGAAGGTCTAAGATCCATTGGTGTCACGGGTTGCCTCCCATTGCTCTGCAGTAGTGGTCCAACAGTGGCCAAAACCTAGAGAATGTAATGTGGGTCTTCAAAGGTGTCTACCTTCACACAAGATTACTCTTGGCAGAGTTGAAGATAGAAGGATAATGATGCTTCTACCTGGAGTGAATATTCACAAGATATTTCAGTAGTCAAGAACAATGCTGAACGAGTCTTAACACATTAACTTTGTATCTGACCCGCTGCCTTTTGTGAAGATGGATATAAATTATTTGCTCGTTCAAGCCTCTAGCTGATTTAATTCAGTAAAATTCCTTTTATTAGCTAGTAGATATGTACATATATTAATGAATATATACTAGAGGTTCTGGATCATACATATGCCTTTATCTCTGTAATGACTAATCCAACTATGAATTTGTCAAAATCAATATATATAAATTTAATGCTCAATTACTTTAAAACAAACGTAAATAAATATGAAATGGTAATTCTGAAAAATTATGGTTCATCATAGATCTCGGTTTGGGAGATGAAAATATAGTCTTTTGAGGTGGCCTACTAAATTTATAACTTAACTTCCAAATTGCTGAAATGTTGGTGCAGCTGGTTCCATCATTTCGTCTCTGCGGCAAGGGCACCTCTTTAAAAAGGATTCTGGTGGTAACTGCTTCCGGTCAAGGCAGGGATCTTCACCACCCGTGGGATGTAGGTTTCACGTGTCGAACTCGAGCTTCGAACCACAGACTAGTACAGCTCGTAACGTAGGTAGAATCTCAAATGGTCTCTCCAATCCGTACCACCAACTTTAGAGGGAATAAAAGAACACATTCCGCCGCTAAGTATTTGTTCTCCTGATTTAGATCAGGCGCCTTTCCCCGCTGACCGCCACCGATTTGTTAATCAGAACTTATACTCTCACTGAGAGTATATCATATAACTAAAGGGATGTGATAACAAAATCACCATTCTTTTAGTTCGTGTAATGACAAATTTACAACTGGACAACGGCAAGTGGTTTGTGCCTGATGGAACAACTTTAAACATATATACAAATCATTAAAATGACAATATACATATGATGTCATCATCATCCACTTCCTTTCTCCACTTGGAGTCTGGGATTACCTCTGCTTTTGGTTCTTCCGTGTGAACTAGCATGAAGCAATCACCAGCGCTTGCTGTTGTGGTTCATGAATGTATCATTTTCACATGCTGAGGTTGCCCGCCTCGTATGAATCTTTAACACTCCTAGCTAGTAAACCAGTAAAATCCAAAGTATAAAAATGTGTACAATTCACCCTAGTAACTAGGCAAATCTTAGACGTCTTGCTCGGGTAAATAGTCTTGGCAACTTAACACAGACTCCTCAAACACACGTCTGGGATATTATTTCTTATTCTAGAATCCCTCTGTGACTTGTGAGTAGTTTCTGTAAGAGTCCGGTTCCGTAATAATATTGGCGAGTTTTCTTTTCCAGTGTGTGACGTGTAATGGAAAAAGAGCCTACAGTAATCTGACATATTATTGTAACCTTATTGCTGCTCTCTGATTTGCTAGCTAAAATACGCATTATACTACCTGTCCTCATTTCTGCAAAGTACCATTTTGTCCCCGCCCTCTTTCTTTAAACACTAGCCAACGCCGTGTGTACAATTTTCTTAGATCTGTCAGTCATAACAGGAAACAAATCACGCTTTGTTTTACTCCTTTCCACTCACGCGAGCTCATCTGTCAATCATATAATACTCGACAGACAGACAGCATGTGAGAAAGGCGAAACTGACCCTTGGAAGTTTGTCCAGGGAAAGTCTACAAATCCCTAGTTTCTTTTGACCTTGGAACACGGGCATTCTACAGAGAAAACCGCTAGGAGAGCGTAAGTCTTTGATATCGGTCACCACTCCAGACGAGAACCGCTGGAAAGACCGAGACGTAAGCCTTTGAACTTTCATCTTTCGCTTCTAAAATGTTGTCCCACACAGTAATGCGAAATAACGCCATTAGAGATGAAAGAAATCCAATGATATATATAATGCTGTTTTCTTTAACCGAACCATCAGTGTCATTCAGAATTTGAGAAGAAAGTCTAGCGCGTAGACATAACCTTTTCTTTTGGATTATTGGTTAAAAAGTGATTCGTAAGGTAAAGGTAAAAAAAAAGTAGTGCTAAGTGTTAGACGTATTTTACAGTGATAGCATTTAAAGTTAAACACTTAAATACTTAAATAAACAGTTATATACTTCACATAGATCTTTTTCTTTACTAGTAAGGCGAATTAAATTAAATAACGCGTAGCGAGTTTCATAACCAGATGTTAAATTAAAATGTTAGATCACATCACCGACGCTACCTAGCTGAGAAGAGACGGTAAATTGTGTTTACTGTGTAGACCGACGCATCAATAAACTCTTCATGAGAGAGAGATAAACACAACGGCTAGCCAGACCGGACATAGAGGCTAGACGCTGATAGTGGGAGGGACAAAATACTGTTTATATTTCATTTTATAATTATTGTTATTATAGTGTCTATTATTATTTTTTTTTAAATACCATACGACAAATTAACAGACACCGACAATCTAATAGCACTAAAGTATAGGTGATATGTTGTACGTGGCACATTATGAGGAATAAATAATAAATAACACACTGTGATAGACTTGCCGGTCGCGAGAAGGGGCGGGAGAGTTTTCATCGACTCAGTCTGACCCAAAATCCGCGGCCAGCGATTTCTGTGTGTGTAGACGTAGAACGAACACCGTGTATCTTTTAAATTCGTCAGGATTTGACACAGCGGAGGAGAGACTATCGTGTTCCCGTCTATACATATTTATATTTGCATAGAGTGGTAGCATTTTCTAAAATGTTTCTTGTATTTTTTCGCAGACCTGATCCTCAAATAGACGACCTGGGGTCTTTTTTTCTCGTTTCCTTATTCCATTTCATGCTAGAAGTGTATACTTGCCGATTATACGGTGTGACTGTAATTTAACTACTGGACTTACTAAATCCAGAAATATTATTTTAACAGCCCACGAGTGGTGTATACCTGGAAACATTATTATTATTTTCCCCAACACCTGACAGTTGTAATCCCAGTGGAGTACAAATCTATAAACTGTGCAGGAGTGGCCCTCTGGCAAAGAGTCGGCCGATAGAAAATCCATCATCATCATTTGTAACATTTGTTGCACCGGAACTCTAGAAGTGTTCCCCTCTCTTCAATGGTAAACAACCAAGGACCCTCACATATTCAATATTTGAAGTAAATCCTATATCCAAATAGACGTTCCAGCCCGAGCGGGAAACAAGACTGTTTTCCTCGCCCGCCCTCAACACTGCAAGAGTTGTCGCAACGAAATTATTCAGTTGTAGTTCCTGTATCTAGAATCACATTCCCCTGTTCACACATCGGAGGAACAGTGCTAGTTTTTTTAGAACAGTGAAGACAACCCTTAATGATTTATATTATTTCCAGGATTCCTCGTGGACCTTAACTTATTCGGCGTTCACGTCATTAGTTGTTGTTTTTTTTTTGGGGGGGGGGGGGGGGGAGATGAACTGTGACCAATCTGTGTCCTCGACAGCTGGGGGTGATACACTAATCAACAGTAAAATAGGGATTAGATTCGTGGAATAAATTTACCAAGGGATACCACAGACCCAAGGGAAAAATACAAAATAAGTAAGAGTGTGAGAGGTGGCCACATAAATGAGAGAGTGTGTGTTGATTTTATGGTTGCTGGAAATTATCTATAAATTTTTGGTGGTTTGATTCTGTTTACTTTACTTGGTCATATTTTGTACCAATATTGTTATTCTGTAAACCTAGTGCTAACCTTCAACCTTTGGGTTAATATTTTCTTTGGGTTATTTTCCTTTATACGGTGAAGGCGCACCATTCTTCTTTATTTCCTCTATATGTAAATGATTTTCTTGCTACCTTTGGTTAACTTAATGTTGTAAACTGTTTAGTGATAATAAACAACAAGAAAACTTAACTTTGTGTGTTGGTCAGACCCATACCCATTTATCCTTAGTTTTTTTTTTCACGTTTGTGTGCCTTGTTGTCACATATTGTTGTGTGTGTTTAGAGTAACCTGTTCTTTCATTAGATAGGGAGGCAAAGACTGTCTTATAACAAAGCATAGTTGTACGAATAGACTGGATGAGAGAAACCTACTCACTCCAGAGACATCTTTCCCTCAACCTACCACCTGTGAAATCTATTTCTATACATTCTCTTGTATCAGTCAACCTTTACTCTTTACCTAGACTGGGCCCAATAAACTAATTAACCTACCGTACGACACAGTAGATAAAAGATACTCTAATACGTTTTTTTCCGTTCATAAAAATTCAGAATCCTGACTCTATTCTTTTCTGTGGCAAGGTCCGAGCTGTCTACTTTGACGATTTCAGGAATGCAGTGTCGTATGTTAGATGTTCTACGTTACATCGAAGCTCTCGGCCCACACTTCTTGTATGGCGTTATGACAAATCTTCCAATCGCGTGGTTGTTTATTGGCGCCTCACTTGTCAGCCAATACATTCAAAGTTCATATTCTGAAAACTTTGTCATGCAGTATTCTGAATGACTCATGCGTTTGAAAATTTCAGTCATCCTCCGTATATGGAGTTGCTACATCCAACAATTCTTGGTAATGTTTAAGTTACAACTTCTTACATATTTCCTGTAGAGTCAAAAGTAATTATGCAATCTTAGCAAACACTTTGTGCTCGCATTTACCTGGAGCCAATGTGGTATTGTCACGTTTTAGGGACTCGGTTAATCTCTCAGGGATGGGCGATACGCTTGTATGCATCGAAGCGTAAAACGTGAACAATGACAGTAGGGGAAAAGAGAGTGCTAACAAAAGAATAATGCACCTAATTCAGTACGCACAACAAATGTAGTTCAATACTGCCGGAGAAAACAAAAAATAACAAAGAAATACAAAACACCAGTACTAAATTACTGGAGAGTTCACGCATTGCTGTCAATCTGAATAATTCTCTTAAATGGCATGTTGTGTGTATCATATCACTACATGCCAATGTAGTTTTTTGGAGAACAAAGATTATGATATGTATTTATGTTTGAATATATGTGTATGTATATTTATTTATCATCAACCTCACCTGTTAGCTTCCTAAGAAGCATAGGCCGTCATAAACTCATGCTGAGCCTCCCAGTTCTGTCACACCCGCTTAATTTTTTCCATGTCTTCATTTTACTTTTCATATCCGTTTTCCCGTTCTCTTCTCCGTGTGTTTTCTTATCTCCCTCTACCTGTCTTACTTTGGGGATTCCAGACCAAGAATGGCCTTGTAATGCTATCAGAATATTTCTTCAATGTGTGTCCTATCCATCGCCAGCGTTTCATCTCACTTATGTTCCACTGGCACTCCTCTCGCTTTTGTATGTATTTATATGAGTGTGTGATTATAAATGAGTTATTCATATATTTTTGTGGTGGATGTTGGTGTTACAGATGTTATCATTCAATATTTCTAGTGTAATGAATGAGGTCAGCTGTGAAGGTCCCTGATTATAACAAATTTTGGGTTGAGTTATCAGAGTACCTTTCTGCTACCACCTTATGACCTCAATCAGACCTATTCTTGACTAGTATGTATGATAGCTACGTAAAATGTCTAGGGTTATGCAAGTGTGTACTGTAGTGTAAGTAAAATTACTACAAATACATTTAAATTCTAACATATATATATATATATATATATATATATATATATATATATATATATATATATATATATATATATATATATATATATATATATATATATATATATATATATATATATATATAGGACTGAGTCAATACCACAACCACAAACAAACTGACACTATTATATATCTTATAGAAGTCTGTGGCTGAATATTATGTAATTGGTTATATTACAATTTATTATGCCCTGATTCAGAATTTTCTGAGTCAGGACCAACTACAAAATGAATTTTTATGGTTTTATTTACATAAAGATTAATAACACAATGGATCTTCTGTCCATACAAAGGATTATTATAATCTAATTATATTTATGTATTTCTCTAAACTAAGTAACACTGGTAACTAATGGTGGGGGTGGGGTGTTATCATCATCCCCTCTCTTTATATTAGTCTCTTGTGGAATATTTATTGGATAATCAAATATATTATGTTCTTTTTAATAAAGTCAGTGGATAAACTTTTGAGTGCCGACACATAGGCACTTATCTTGATGTAGATAGTAGTATGATGCTGACAATTTCCTTTCGTTCACTCGATTGACCAGACTGCCACAGTCCCTGGTGTAGTATAGTATAGTAGACCGCTTGGTCCAGCAAAATTTCACTTGCTTTCTCTCTCTCTCCAGTAAATTCACCAGGGTTCTGGTACTAACATAGCACCAGAACAAAAAACCCTGAAACAAGGTTATGATTCTGTACAACATATCTACAATATTATTCCACAAGCAATACATGGCATAATTTAACAAAAGAAAAGGATCAGATCTCTCTGACCACCCCATTTCAACCATTTTCATCTGAGATAACAACTCATACCAGTGCTCCTATTCTTTTCCCTAATGGCTACAACGCCTCTGACACTGCAACAATGATTCTCTCCCCTCTCCCATGGAATAATGTGGGTTAGCCTTCCCACTGGTAACTGTGGAAATCATATTAAGTTATACAACTCATGTCAATTTTTTCTGCTTGTGTGCAACACCACAGGCCCTGCATAAGTCTGCTGGGGACCTCTGTTCTCAGTCGTAAAGCCTTCCCAATCAAGCAGTATCTCATACACCAAATTTTGTTGTAATAACAAGATTAATAATTCGTTCTTACCACAATTCAAAGAAATATCACAAACAAACGTTGACTGGCATTAGCATTAAGGTAAGTTTAGCTGTGCCCCGGTCCAGACTGCCAAGAATTGTTATATTTCACTCTTAGCACTGCTGTTCTCAACGCAGCTTGCTTACAAAAACTTCTGTATCAACTGGCGACAAGCCTTTGAAAGCTTTTGCCAATATTACTAGCCTGACCCAATCACAGCGAAGGTCTAGCTTTTCAATTCAAATTTTAAAAAACAAAACTCCAAACTTCTAGGAGTGAGTCTTCAAAATATATTTAGCTTTTTTGCCTAACCAATACCCTCCTTCCTATACTCTTCTACCAACCAATCGGATTTGAATCAATGTAATGCCTCTTTTTTAAAACTTGCGTCCCCAACTAACTTTATGGATAAATGAGAAAAAACAACAGTCTTAGCGTTCGTAGACATATAGTATTATTTGAATATCTTGGCTAATATTTAGACTACCATGTATATTACAACATATTATTGCTCAGGGGACACTAAGCTATCTATATATATGATTTTTATGGCTATATTATTTGTCGTTTAGATTTTCAGTTTTGTCACTGTTAATCGCCAATTACAACTTTTCTATAAGTCGGCCATCTTTTCCCCTCCCTCTCTATCATTTTTTCCATTCAAATAACTAACTTGTCTGGGTTACGTCAGAAATACACTACTCGGCGAGAATTGAAAACTGTCTGTGTGTTTATATATTCTGGCTTGTCCCACAGCGTGCAGATATGTATGGAACAGCGTGTTGAGCGAAGAGGGGTGTTTGCAAGGCGGCGTTAATTTTTACGGCGGGATCAATTTTATAAGCATTTCCTCTGCACAAAAGGCAGCGTTCTACTGGCGTAGAGACTACTTTCGGCGAACACCCAAGGGCGGGTTTATTTATCATTATAGGATTAAAATCTTACTGAATTTAGCGATTATTTCACAGATTTCGCTACAATTTTATATGTGTGTAAATTTGATTGTGCACGTGTGTGCATATATTTTTACTGTTTTGTCTTCATCTAATAATCTGTTTAAAAAAAGAAAAAAAAAACAACCAACAATATAATCCTTTATCTTACATCCCTCCTCAGGTTCTCAGACTTGACAACAATGAACTGTACCAACTAAAACGAGAATGGTTCCTGCCCTTGGCCTCTTTATCAGCCCTTTATCTGAGCAACAACTATGTGGCTAGACTTGAAGTCAGTACATTCAGCAAATTAAGCCACCTGCATCACCTGGACTTGTCGTACAATTCTCTACGTTATATCCCCGATGAAGCACTGAACGGACTTAGCAACTTGAAGCTGCTTAATTTGTCAGGAAATACAAATCTTCGGAGCGTTCCCAGCAAAGCTCTGCAGCCATTTTCAGCATTAAATATTCTTTTATTGGACGGAGTGGCAATGTCGCGTCTGCAGCCCTTCGGAGTGGCCAGCATTGGCGTAGCGGAACTTTCTCTTAGTTTTCTACCTAGACTTAGAGTGGTTGAGAAGTCAGCATTTTACAATCTGACCAACTTAAGGACGCTGCAGCTCCACGATAACCCACACCTCGTATTCCTGCATCCATCAGCATTCTCCATATTACCATTTCTACGTCATCTCCACATCCACAACAACGGTCTAGTCGCCGTGGCCAGCCAGATTATAACTTCACTACCGTCTCTGGCGGATCTTCACCTTTACCACAATCCACTCCATTGTGATTGCAATATTTTCTGGCTACGCAAAGAAATTACTCGTGTGTACCAACTGAATTATAAAAACAAGCTTCTTGCAGGCTCAGACGCCATCATTTCACAATCAAATGTTACAATTGATTATAATACCACATTTTCAACAGCACTCTCTTCAACCAGCACCATCGTGAGTAGCAGCACCAGCGAGAACACCAGCATGACAACCACATTTATCAGCGAGCCAGATCGAGTCTCTTGCTTCTTTCCTGCTGGAAAGTCCAGCATGCCACTAATCCAACTTCCCATTCAGTACTTCTCGCCAACTTGCCCGCCAACAACACTTCCACTTTTTTCATCATTTATTAACGTCAGCCTTGGCGATGAGCTCTGGCTTGAATGTCAGGGGCTGGGAGTTCCAACCCCAACACTGTCGTGGATTCTGCCAGGAGGTCTCGAGGTAAATTATTCAACTATTTCTCAACTTATGCAAGACGATACATTTAGGAAGTCCTCTGTGGAAATAGTAGAAGATTCCCTGCTGTATATTCAATCCGTTAAACAGTCGGACAGTGGATCATACGGATGTCGAGCTGTAAGCTCCTTAGGCGATGATATTAGTACAACGTTAGTGTATGTACAGAACAAGCCACTTACCTTGAGTGAGGTGAAAGTCAGCAATGATTTCATTACTGTGTCCTGGAAAGGATCTATACCCAGGATTCAAATGTCCGACTTTCAACTTTACTATAGACATGTCTCAAACATAGGTGTCGATGAAATAGTAGAATCTACCAACAATGACACCAAAAAGACTGGACAAAGCAACAAGGAGAGAAAAAAATATGAAGTAATTTTTCTGCACAGTTCCATTCATACATGCACTATCACGGGACTGCAACCACAGACAACGTATGAAGTCTGCATAATGTACAGACAGATACATCCAGTGGAGTGCCACAACTACACCACCACGCTGGACATGGACGTGGTCACAGCAGACGGCATCGTACGAGTCAGCAAGATTCATCTTGGCGTGGGCGTGGCCTCAGTACTTGGAGTATTGCTATTAGCTGTGTTGGCGCTAATCGTGAGGAAGATACGTCATCGCAAGGACTACCAAGATCCGCTGACGGAGGAGGAAAAGACAAGCATTCCTTTAGAGGGTCTAAATCACACTGGGCCAAGTACACCGATTACGACATCACGGACTGCTCTGCTAATAAACTCTCAAATCTGAATATTTGATAAACTGTCAGATCTTAAAATACTTGAATAAACAATGTATGTTCAATATCCTATGAAAGCATAGATTAGTTTCCCGTCTGTGCTAAAGAAATGTTGAGCATGGTGAAAATTTTATGAAATCGGCATCTTATGTTCAAGCGAGGAATGTTAATTCTTGCTATTCCACGAGGAGTTCGAACATGTTCTCCTACGAGCCGCATGTGGCGCCAAGATGTAGAAAAGGTTATCCCAAGAGCCGAATTCTATGCCCTTTTGGATATAGTAAGATCTCTTCACGTCTGCACTTTACACGCTATAAAACAAACTTACTTTTTGCATATAAGACCTCATCATCATCATTATCAGCTGCCATTTCCACATCGAAGGTCGGCTGCAGTTGATCTCCAGTGTTCTATGTCTCTTGTCTTGGTGGTGTGCTCTGATTCAGTTGCGTTCTATAGGATATTTACTTGGTAAAACCACAATCTCTTCCCCTATGGCCAGCAGTTATCCTTGTCTGTGCCCTGATACACCTCTGGTGTGCCACACACTTTGCTGCTTCGCTTCGGAGCCAGTGATCTTTTCAAACTCCTCCGCCTCACTCATTGTCTCAATCTGTAAGACCTACAACGTTTTAAATTAATCTTTAACAAATTTACAATTGTATTTATTTTATGAGAGACTGTCCCATAAACGTAAGAAAATGAGGAAGACTGCAGTAAAACGGTGGTAAACGGTATGTTTAA
The DNA here is from genome assembly GCA_024509875.1 of Oreohelix idahoensis. Lineage (NCBI taxonomy): Eukaryota > Metazoa > Mollusca > Gastropoda > Stylommatophora > Oreohelicidae > Oreohelix > Oreohelix idahoensis. The sequence goes on along the minus strand of JAMPIV010005652.1, from coordinate 112,287 downwards.
AAAAAAATACATATTACTAGGACAAAGAAAATTTCCGACGTTACACCCACAATGCCTTCGCTAGGGACAAAGAACACACACAGAAAGGAAAGAATGAAAGCGGGACTTGGTGAAAAATTAAAATTGTAAAAAAAAAAAAAAAAAATGACAACCTATGGATTCACCAGACCGGTTTAGTTGTGATGTTTTCCGCAAGATGGCCCATAGACATAATCATATACCGCTGGTTTTAAAACATCACCTTTGAAACATATATCTTTTTATTATTTAAAAAAAGTGGCGTCACATAAATGCTTGAAACAGAAAGAATTAACTAGAGTTTTATTAACACAATTTAGGTACGCAAATTTTCTATAAATCTCGACGGCTGTATTTCAGGGAGTTTCTAACTCTCGTCAGATGTTGCTACAGTCGTTTACATTATGATGGAACTGTCTTTTAATATGGTTACGTATGTTTAAGATAACAACGAGAGGCAAGAAAATGGATATTGCACATCTTTAGGAAATTAACAACCAACACGTGTACCCGACCGTCCTGGAAATAGAGGATGAGGGTGACCAAAGATGATGATGGAAGTTAATGGTGATAAGGGATAGCCAAATATGATTATTAAGAAGGTCAGTGACGATAAGGTGTGGCAAAGATGACGAGACACGTTAACAGTGATAAAGGTGGCCAACGATGATAAGGGAAGCAACATATGGTTAGGGAGGCCAAAGATGATTAAGGAGGTTAAAGATGATGAGGGAAGCCAGTGTTTATGAGGGAGGTCAAAGTTGATAAAAACAAAGCCAGTGATGATGTGGGAGGTCAAATATTATGATGGATGCCAAAGATAATGAGGGAGGTAACAGATGATGAGAGAGATCAAAGATGATGAGGGAGGCCATAAATGATGAGAGAGATCAGTGATGATAAGGCGGGCTAAAGATTATGAGATAGATCAACAGTGATAAGGGAGGCCAAAGATGATGAGAGAGGCCAAAGATGATGAGAGAGGCTAAATATGATTAGGGAAACCAGAGATTATGATAGAGGCCAAAGATAATGAGGGAGACCAAAGATGATGAAGGACAAAGAGACAATGAATACAAAATGAACGGTATATGTGGAACTCAAAGTAACCAAAAACTCATTGAGCAGAATTGATGAGGAACTCAAAGTAACCACAAACTGACTGAGCAAAACTCATGAGAAACTCAAAGTAACCAGAAACTCGTTGAGCAGAGCTGATGAGGAACTCAAAGTAACCAGAAACTCATTGAACAGAACTGATAAGGAGAGCCCAAAACTTGAATTCATCGAAAAGCAAGGATTTTATCCATATGCTCCAGGAGGAACAGCAAAGGCTGATGATGTTTATGTGAGATAATGTTATGGAGTTAAGTATTTATGACGCTGTCTCTTGTGCATGAATCCATACAGTTTTATCAGAACTAACGCACACGTACTGATCAGAAAATATTTAGTTTTAGGAACCTCCATTGTAGATGTCACGTGTTCCTGACGGCAAAGGTAACTGGTTTTTCTGTTGTCAAAACTGACTTTGGGAAACGCGGCCCTGAGGTGAAAGCCATTGGCTTTTATTTTGTTTTCCTTTTTTTTTTGCCTCGTGCTCCTTTCGGCATGTCCTTTTCTCTTCTACTTTACATGCATGGTGGCATATCTAGTCATCCTTATATGACCACCAGATAAGCACAATGTTACAGTATATACAGATGTGGAAGTGAACCTTTCTCTGTGAGGCTAATTACACCCTCATGGACTTGAAATCGTCCTTCTGCTTGTTATGAGAACTTCTTTTCGCCCTGTCTGAGGTGCCACCGTAGGGAGCATCGCCCCTTGGTGCGATCGGCAGCTTCATCCTCCCAGGTTGTTGGATTTATGTCCAGAACCTTCATGTCTCTCTTGCTCACATCTTTGAACCTCAGCTGTGGTCGCCTGGCTGTTCTTTTGCCGTCTGCCTGTTGCCCGTATAAAAGATCTTTGGGGATGCGACCATCTTCCATGCGGCGGACATGGCCAAGTCAACGTGGTCTGCGATACTGAGCAGTGTGTACATGATCTGAAGACCAGCAAGTGTAATTGTATTCACAAACGAAAACCTTCACGACTTTATCACAGAAGATCAGGTCATGTAGACATCTTAACCAACCATATCAACAGCTGAGAAATATTATATATCACTTGTCACGGTGTTCACAAGATATTACATACTTTCATAAACGGGTGCTTGCGTAGAGCAGAAGACTTAAAATGGTATGACAAGATCACCAATGTGCAACTGATAACAAGAATCAGACAAGTGCCAGCGGAAGACTGTTTGATAGTATCACAAGGCAGTCCTTATTATGGAATCCCTATGGTAAAAAAATGTAGAGTGAGACTAAAGAACACACGGAGACAGAAACTGGAGACGGATATGAAAAGAGATAAAGAAGACAAGGATGGCACAGTACTCTAAGGCTTGACATGACCTTACTCAAGGTCAATGTTCTAGAGGGAGCAGAAGATATTCTACTGGTGCCAGACGGCAATACTGATTGTTCCATGCACAGTCTGGACACAGCCAGACGGCAATACTGATTGTTCCATGCACAGTCTGGACACAGCCAGACGGCAATACTAATTGTTCCATGCGCAGTCTGGACACAGCCAGACGGCAATACCTGATTGTTCCTTGCACAATCTGGACACAGCCAGACGGCAATACTGATTGTTCCATGCACAGTCTGGACACAGGGCTTTTATTCTTCTTGAGCCAAGGTAAATCAGTGATGGAAATTAAAAAGTAGACGAGCAAGTATATCGTAAAATCAATGACAGAAGAATAAATAAGGGCAGAGTCAGCGACGAATATAAAGAAAGATGTAGGACAGTCTCCTTTGAATAGAAAGAAAGATTTAGGACAGAGCCGGCGACAAATAGTAAGAAAGATGTAGGGTAGAGTCAGCAACGAATAGAAAGAAAGATTTAGGACAGAGTTGGCGACAAATAGAAAGAAAGATTTAGGGTAGAGTCAGCAACGAATAGAAAGAGATATTTAGGACAGAGTCAGCGACGAATAGAAAGAAAGATGTAGGACAGAGTCAGCGACGAATAGAAAGACAGATGTAGGACAGAGTCAGAGACGAATTTTAAAAAAAACAATAAATTGTGTTTATTGTCATTGTAAATATGTATAGATTATGTTCTTGTTAGATAATGTGCTTTATCAAATAAATAAAAAATAATAATAATTAAATAAATAAAAATAATAATTAAGTAATTATTTTTTTTTAAATCACGTGATTCTTCTGTAGCCAATCATATTGATTATAAATGTTCATATACTGTTTGGTTTGGTTTGAAGGACTATCTTCATTGCACACGAACAACTCCATCAGTGCTCCGATCTCCTCCCTTAGATCACACAAGGAGGATCTCAGCACAGTGCATAACTCCGTAGTGCCGGCGAGAATCCCAGTATTTGTATATAGGAATCAAACATTCTATAAATTATTTTATAATTTTTAAATTTTGCCAGGGCAGCGGCCTGATAAGCCTACTCTTTACGATTTCCAACTGTCGTGGGATTTTTAACGTGCTAATATATACAGTTATAATCAATTCAATGTGTCCACGACAGAGTTAAACGATAGACATTGTCGAATATTAACAATCAAATATAAATTTAGTAACAACCTAAATTTATCTAAATAAAATTCAAAAATAATTTGGACTGCAAAGAAGCTTGGTAACGTGTATAGTAAGTCCGTTCCGCACAAGATTGCTTTGGTTGTAAAAGTTTCATGTAAAGATTCTACCGAGTTTGTCTGAATATCTGTGTTTACGAAGCGGCTTGCGAATTAAAATATCGCATAATTGCATACATGCAAACACACGTACACATTTGTCTCACAGAAATGTGACATTAATTTTATGGGGATAGTCTTTCTGCTGGGAGATCTCGTGATTTGGATTGAAAAATGTGTCCACAAGAATGAAACATTACTGTTATTCCAGCAGTAGTGTATTTTCGTATATTAATTATTTCGCTATTTTGTAAAACAAAAACATAACTACCACACATCAAACAATAAAGAAACAAAAATTTAACTTTACCACACAAAAAACAACAACAAAATAAAAACTTAACTTTACCACACAAAAAACAAAAACATAACTTTACCGCCATAAAGAAAATAACAGCACAGAAGCAAACAAAAAGACACCTTTACAAACGTTATTTGAAGTATTATGAATAACACTGTCGAGAAGCCAAGCCACACTGCCATTCTTTTAATTATACACCGTTTCTTTATCTAAAGCGGGTACGTTTATTTGCTGTTTAAACAATTTTTTAAACGTTGTGTAGGCAAATAAAGGAGGGGGGGAATTTCCGACATCACATTCACAAATTATTTTAATTTTGCATTGTAGAAAGGGGAAACTATAGAAGGGGAACGAGAGTGGAGATTATTACCATTGACAAGTTTCGACGTATTTTTTTTTTTTTTTTTTGGTTTCACAATAGTTGTGCCTGTTTTGGCGAGGCGCAGTACGTTCAACCTAGAAATAGGGTCATCAGTTCTATTAGGACGTATGTCAAGATATACAAGACCTTATTTGGTAAACATCCTGGCTATTGAGATAACATCAACTAATCAAACATAGAGTTAGTTTATTGGGGTAATTTCCCTTAACTGAATGCGGTATAATTCATGCAGATTATTTCACCCAATGAAATATGGCGCAGACCTGCATTCGGTGCTGGTAGAAGCACATTTCAGTTCTTCGTCATGCTAGCTGAATAAAAACGAATAGTCCTTGACTGGGTATTTATCAACGCTGCATGTGCTAGCAGCCTTTTTCAGGTTATCACAGTGCTTGCTTCTCGAAATTAATATTCCTTTTCATTGCTTAGTATTTATCAACAATGCACTTGAGTGCCATCACAAGAACAGCTATGCTATGGACCCCTGAAACACAGCGAAAGAGAGGCCAACAAAGAACAACTTGGCGGAGAACTGTGGAGGCCATGATGCAAAGATTGAACCAGAGCTGGGGCACTGCACGAAGGATGGCCACCGACTGAGCAAAGTGGAAGCAGTTTGTTGCTACACTACAAGACGCCACCACGCGTCAGGACCACTGACTGCTTTGACAGTAGGCGGCTAGGGATCAAAGACAAAAAATTTGAGTTAAAGAGTTAACTTGTTTTCGAATGACAATTACGCAATGATGCAACCGACAGATGCTAGTTTAGGTCGAAAGAGACGTGCCTCGCCACAAGAATGCAAAAACATCAAGGAGCAAACGCCAAATGTTGTAAATCATAACCATGAGCTTCGTGAATTATAAAATTGCAAACAAGACAATTTTGCGGGAAAAGCCGGTACCTAGTGTACGAGAATTTGCACTACACAGCAAAAGTAAAACAAAAAAAAATTAAATATGATATCTACATTTTTTTTAACGCTATTAACCTAATTATGACGTACACGGAGTTGATAAGGGCATCCAATAAACGAAAAAGGCTTCACATTTCGTTTATGTGCGTTTTAATTAGCTGTTTATTATTTTTAATCGTAGTAATAATAATTATGTCAGATTCAAACCTCAGAAATGAGGTATATGAGAAAGGTGGTTGAAGTAACAAGAATTAACATGGTCAGCAATCAGACGATATGTCAAGGCCTAAACGCCCAACCCCTGCAGACCCAAGTAGAACAGTCCCAGCTAAGATGGTTTGGCCATGTCTGCAGAATGAGAGAAGATCGGCTGCCATGGCAGGTATCGGAGGCTAAGAGCCACGGATCCAGACCTCCAGGACGACCCAGAGTCCGCTGGGAGGACAGAATTAGACAATCTCTGAAGGACCCTGGACTAGAATGGAACCAGGCCAGGAAGAAGAGACCCGATAGGATAGTATGGCGCTCTCTCTTAAAAACCTCTACATCTCACGGTAGAAGATGAAAGACTAAGTAAGTAATTATTATTATTACTTTAGTACATATATCCAATATGGATCCACAATATCGGTTGAGCCTTTTTTTTAAAAAGACCTTATATCAAAAACAATAAAGAAAGAAACAGAATAGGAGATAACACAGAAGAGAATATAATCTTTGTCAATGGAAGTAACAAATATAATTTGTTAGAGCTAATTATGAAATATGGAACTGAGTCATAGATAATTCATTAATTAAAAAGCTAGAAAATCCATGGGGTCCATGGTTTTACAGAGCAATAAAATGGACAGCTAGAAAGTCAGCGAGGATACCATGAAAGACGCCAACACATAAAGGAAGCACATCACTCATATTTGAAGGAAGTATTCCTCCATGTTTCTTGAGCATGTCTTGATAAGAGGAAAACTGGAATATATTACAAAAACAGGAAATCTGGCTAAAACAGAAGACCACAAAGATAGACGATACTGAACAGTTTGACATTGTGGCTTGGAAAGAGTTCAACACGTGATTACCTACGTCATGTGGCGTGGTACTTGAAGACAAAGAAGATGATAAAAGGCGTTAACAAAATACTGTATAGAATAGACTACAATAGCATACTTTTGCAGCGACACTATGCTCCGTTAGGAGCTAATAGTATTTGTTTAAAGTAAATTGAAGTCATAAATATAAACCAAGATAATGAGAGACAGTTTCTTGTTTTCTTTGAAATGAAATTTGCCGTAAGAGTCACATAATGTTGACGCTGTCAATGTTGTTTTTATTGTTGCTGTTAATGATTGTGATTACGATAATAATGATGACATTGCTGTTGATGATTTTTATTTAATCAATGATAAAATGGCTCTTTTTTATTTTAATAACGTTATATCATTTATGCCATTATGTGTTACTGTTTGTTTATTTTGTTTTCTTAGTATAGGGGCCTACCGGATAATTAGGCAAATAATAAATAATAGAAATGTAAATATTCAAAGCTGTATCAGTTATTGTTTAGCCAGTGGCGTAGATAAACAGTCTTTGACCCAGCGGCGTATTTCCGATTCCGGTGTTCACCAGGTCAGCACATTTTCTGGAGCTGTAAATTTCACAGCCGAGAACACCTTTATAAGTACCGTATGGAAATATACCTTTTTTTTCATTTTTTTTCAAACCCACCCATCGTACACCCGGCGGCGGAAGTCGCTTTCTGTTCAGCCACGCGTTCTTCAACAGACAGCGAATTTCGGTTCTTGCCTTCAGGGTAGTACCCAGTTTTTATTTTATTAAGTTTTTTATGTGTCCTATCTAGACTTCACTTTCTTTCCTTTCCTGACGAAGGCCTTGTGGCCGTAACGTAGACTATTTTCTTTGTCTTTTGTCCTCGTAAGACGAATCACCTTTTTTCATTTTTTTTCAAACCCACCCATCGTACACCCGGCGGCGGAAGTCGCTTTCTGTTCAGCCACGCGTTCTTCAACAGACAGCGAATTTCGGTTCTTGCCTTCAGGGAAGTACCCAGTTTTTATTTTATTATTTTATTAAGTTTTTTATGTGTCCTATCTAGACTTCACTTTCTTTCCTTTCCTGACGAAGGCCTTGTGGCCGTAACGTAGACTATTTTCTTTGTCTTTTGTCCTCGTAAGACGAATCACCTTTTTTCATTTTTTTTCAAACCCACCCATCGTACACCCGGCGGCGGAAGTCGCTTTCTGTTCAGCCACGCGTTCTTCAACAGACAGCGAATTTCGGTTCTTGCCTTCAGGGAAGTACCCAGTTTTTATTTTATTAAGTTTTTTATGTGTCCTATCTAGACTTCACTTTCTTTCCTTTCCTGACGAAGGCCTTGTGGCCGTAACGTAGACTATTTTCTTTGTCTTTTGTCCTCGTAAGACGAATCACCTTTTTTCTTTTTTTTTCAAACCCACCCATCGTACACCCGGCGGCGGAAGTCGCTTTCTGTTCAGCCACGCGTTCTTCAACAGACAGCGAATTTCGGTTCTTGCCTTCAGGGAAGTACCCAGTTTTTATTTTATTATTTTATTAAGTTTTTTATGTGTCCTATCTAGACTTCACTTTCTTTCCTTTCCTGACGAAGGCCTTGTGGCCGTAACGTAGACTATTTTCTTTGTCTTTTGTCCTCGTAAGACGAATCACCTTTTTTCATTTTTTTTCAAACCCACCCATCGTACACCCGGCGGCGGAAGTCGCTTTCTGTTCAGCCACGCGTTCTTCAACAGACAGCGAATTTCGGTTCTTGCCTTCAGGGAAGTACCCAGTTTTTTATTTTATTATTTTATTAAGTTTTTTATGTGTCCTATCTAGACTTCACTTTCTTTCCTTTCCTGACGAAGGCCTTGTGGCCGTAACGTAGACTATTTTCTTTGTCTTTTGTCCTCGTAAGACGAATCACCTTTTTTTCATTTTTTTTCAAACCCACCCATCGTATTCCACGTCTTACCGCAGTTCCCCTCAACTTCCTCGTATGGAAATATACTATATTTTATGCTTAACAGCATATAATCGTTTTGTTGAAATATTTTTTGTCTACATTACGACAAGCAGAAGCTGGGCCAAATGTGAGGCGGAATTTTCCTCTGTATCATCTTTGTTGTCTGGCGCACAATTTAAATAATACGATAATATTTTAGTTAATCCTGTTAACCGTCCACTCTAAAAATAGTCTTGGGCCCCGAGGCTTTTCCACCGACTTGGACATAATGAACGTTTCAACATTGAAGAATATCACAGACTCACCTGCATTCATTGACGCCCTTCTAATTGGTTTCTAAGCAGGGAGAGTGCTATAAAGCATTCTTGAGCTTATGTAACAGTGATTTCTGTAGCAACTGTTTACATGATGAGGTTGCATTCTCACTTACAACGTCATATTAACTGCCTTTTACGACATGCCCGAGTGAGTATAATTCCTATTTATTGTTTGTCTTCACTGATCGTCCAGAAAATATCAAACAATCACTAGCTACGATGTATCTAGGGACACCTGTTTTCAACAACCCGCATACTTGAATAATATATTATCTTCGCCATAGCTACGTTGTATCTAGGGACACCTGTTTACAACAACCCCCCTCCCACTTCCATAATACATTATTTACGCCACTGGGGTGAGTGCACTCATAAATGTTGCTAGTGCGTATTGCTAATTTTTACAACTTTTTCATAAACACACAAGTAACAAAACAATAATAAACATGTTTATGGTGTTTTCATAATACATCGTCAAACAAAAATAACCTTTGTATTCTTATTTGCCAAACAGCACATGCAAATCACCAATTAGATCACGCCAGACAATGGAAAATTATAAATCAGTCCGTTACAAATAAGTCAGAAACAGTTTCCAGAGAGCTTTGTTAATCAAGCTGTGATGTAACCTGCAGATCGAATACCTGTAATGAAATGTCCAGATAAACGCCAGAACATATCAACATGAAATGAAAGAAGCATGTCAACCCACTGCCAACACTGTCTGCTTCCTTCAAAAATATACACATGATTAATTGTTGCTTTCAACTTTTGCCAATGTTTGAATAAAGCATTTCCTTTTTGCTAAAGTATTTGTCAGAGTATTCTTTGTAATCTACAATTTTATTTCAGTGTAAATGTTACCCATTAAGTGTTACACAAAGCAGTGGCGTATCGAAGGGTGGATGGGTGGGCAGCCACCCCGGGCTCCGCAGGACGGGGCGCCAAAAAGTCAAGTCGTTTCTCTATGAACATTTGTGTCCTATTAACACACTCCGAATCTTGTCTGTCTGAGCTGATCCTATCATTTTGATTTTGAACACATAATTAATCAATTTGCAAGAATGAAGGTGTGAAAGATTTTTAAAAAGAGCGGTTTATTTATTTTCTTTTGTGTTTAATTAATTCTTAAAATTCATATTTTCCCAATAATTCATACGGTTGTCCTTAATACAATTCACAATCCACAACAGTGCTTGATATAGTTCTTTAAATTTCCTTTTGATTTATCTACAAAATGAGAATGTATTTTATCTGGCAGTGAGGGGCGCATTTTTCCTGGATCACCCTGGGCACTAAAAGCCCTCGGTACGCCACTGACCAAAAGTGCAAGGGGACTAGCTGCAGTGGTAGTCCCGTGCTCCTTACGGAGTGTAACGAGGAATGATGATGATGACTGGTGAAACATTGTCTAGGACTGGTGAAACATTGTCTTGGACATGGTGAAACATTGTCTAGGACATAGCGATTCATTGGGAGAGCCCAGAACCAGATTAAAGTAATTTTACCTGCATATTTGCAGAGCTCCCCATGGGTGGCACTGAATGCATAGTAAGCCCCACTCCTCACGCGATCTAGCCTAAAGATCCATTAAATATATGCCAAACTAGGATAGAATATCCGGGAAAGAAAATGGAGCTCATTTCACCAACTCAACACGTTTTGGAATGGTAGACTATCCACAGGTAGAGCCTAGATCTACAGTGTAGATAATGCCAAGGATTCTTCAACTTGGCATTGGTTACAAAAGAGCAGCAAGCTCAGTAGCCCTCGTTCAACAACAACAACAACTTAATTGGTATTTAAACAAAATATCCTAAAAGGAAGCAAAGAATAGTAACTCCGTGCTCTAACATGCACTTCATAAGTGGTGATTTAAGATGTGGCATGTGGTAGATATTTTATGCCTAAAAAACTTCATTCAATAACATGAAGAAGTTATCTGAAAGAAATAAAAAAATTAATTCAACTGCCATCCATCAAGAGACTTCACACTCATAAATGGGTGCTCGTGCAGAATAGACGGATTAAAATGGTATGACAAGATCATCAATGTTGAACTGATGGCAAGATCATCAATGCTGAACTGATGACAAGATCATCAATGCTGAACTGATGAAAAGATCATCAATGTTGAACTGATGACAAGATCATCAATACTGAACTGATGACAAGATCATCAATGTTGAACTGATGACAAGATCGTCAATGTTGAACTGATGACCAGAGCTAAACAAATATCGGTGGAATAAGAGTTAAGGAAAAGACTATGTCTTTGAGTAGGAAACACTTTGAGGAAACCAGATGATAGCATTACAAGACCGCCCTTCTTCTGAAATTCCCAACATAAATTAAATAGAGGGAGACTCAAGAACACATTAAAAAGAGAATTAGGAACAGACTTGAAAAGGATGGAGAAGACAAGGACAGAACTTGAGCGAATGGCACAGGATAGGGAGCTGGACATGAAGTGATTGAAGGACATTGTTTCTGGCACAGGATAGGGAGCTGGACATGAAGTGATTGAAGGACATTGTTTCGCTGAGAAATGAAAGGAAATGATGATGACTTTATATTACCCTGTAATACTACCCAGTACATAAGCAGTCTTTTATCTTCTGATTGTACTACGTTCTACTTCTTCACTCGTGCTTAGCGGTCTGTCTCATGCTTCTCTCATATAGCCACATTTATTCCGGTCACAAAGTTTGCGATCTGTCTCATGCTTCGCTCATTGATCTCATATAACCATATTTTTTTGTCTCATAAAGTTATCGGTTTGTCTAAGGCTTCTCTCATTGCTCTCGTATAACAACATTAATTTGTCTTATAAAGTTGGCGGTCTGTCCCAGGCTTCCTTCATCACTCACATTTCTCTTATAAAATTGACAGTCTGTGTCACATCGCTCTCATATAACCTCATCCATTTCTCTCATTAGTCTGTCTCACATAGCTCTCATATAGCCTCATCCATTTCTCTCATCAGTCTGTCTCACATAGCTCTCATATAACCTCATCCATTTCTCTCATCAGTCTGTCTCACATAGCTCTCATATAGCCTCATCCATTTCTCTCATCAGTCTGTCTCACATAGCTCTCATATAACCTCATCCATTTCTCTCATCAGTCTGTGTCACATAGCTCTCATATAACCTCATCCATTTCTCTCATCAGTCTGTCTCACATCGCTCTCATATAACCTCATCCATTTCTCTCATAGAGCTGGCAGTCTATCTCAGGCGTCTCTCATATAACCACATTTATGTCTCTCATAAAATTGGCAGTCTATCTCATGCGTCTCTCAGTGCTCTCATATAACCACATTTATGTCTCATAAAATTGGCAGTCTGTCTCACATAGCTCTCATATAACCACATCTATTTCTCTCATAAATTTGGCAGTTTATCTCAGGCTTCTCCCACCGCCACACACTTTCTACCTGAAAGGTTTTAGTGAGGATCATGCTGCCAATCTGCACTTCTCAAGAACGGAACATTCTATGATGACATAATCTACTGCGTGCTTGTCTTCCCCGTAATGGCACAGGTCTGCCTGCCCATATGTTATTTAACCTCTACTGCATGTCACGGCCATGCTACGTATAATATATTCCCAAGGTTTGACATTACTTTCACGTGTGACAACATCTGTGACGTCACTATATAAGCAATATAGAGAGTACGCCCGATTATGAAAATGTAAAGTAATGTTCTTTAGTGGGATACTTTATTTAACTTTAATGAAATGAGGTGAGAGCGGAATGACACTAAATACCTCACTTGCCTCCGCTCACCAACCATCTCAGGCACTTTTCTTGACATCATTTCTATATCAGTGATCTTGTCATATCCTTTCAATCCTTCTATTCTATGCTACCACCCATTTATGAAAGTCTGTAGTTTCTTGATTGCTGTTCTCCATGTTTCAGAGCCATACAATAGAAATGACTTGACATTTGAGTTGAAGATTCTCATTTTAGTGTTGGACTCTAATTTCATTTCATCTCCGTATGTTTCTTAATGCGATAAAAGCTTCTATTGCTTTCTGCATTTTCATTTTGATATCATTGTCTGTTCCTCTAACTTATACATCACTGGTACAAACCTCACTGGTACAAACCTCGCCAGCATCATCTCTCAGCTCCCCAAGGAGCATAGGCCTTCAACAAACTTATGCCAAGTCTTCCGGTCCTGTGCCATCAGTTCAAGGTCTCCCCGTGTCTTCTTCATCCGCTTCATGTCTGTCTTCATTTATTTTCTCCATGTTTTTATTGGTCTTCCTCTACCTCTCTTACCCTGGGGATTCCAGAACAAAGACTGCCTTGTGATGCTATCAACAGGGTTCCTTAGTGTGTGTCCCATCCACCTCCAGTGTCTTCTTCTCATCTCTTGTACCCCTGGCATTTGTCATGACTTTCACATTGATGATCTTGTTATACCACTTCCATCAACATCGTATTACACACACACACAAACGCGCATGCACACACAGAAAATGCAGTATCAGACCCAGAACATGAGTACGTACATCAGTTGTACAAACATCTGTTCACATACACGTTTTTTTCTTCTTTTTTATCAACCATTATCCATTTGCATGAAATTGTTGGTTATATCAGGACACTCTGCTGTAGTGTTACACATTTCCTTATTCACTGTACTTTTTGTACAATGGTATATTAATTCTTACCAATGGTACTTTCTAACTGTCCTTGGTGATGTATAAAAATTAGGCATTTACCTGTCAAATACTTTGTTATCTTCAAACCGATTGTCTTTTAAATAGTGGCTTTTGTTTTTGTGATCTTCTTCTTCAAGTACCGTGACTAGTGGCGTAGGAGATCATGTCTCTCCACAACTTCCTGCCAATACCACCAATACAATTTATCAATTCTGCTGTTGACGTCTTTCCATGTCACGATGTCAAACTGTCCAGTATTTGCTCTCTTTGTCTACCCCTATCTCTTTTTCCTTAAATCTTACCTGTTGTTACGATATATTCCAGCTTTCCTCTTCTCATAACATGCCCCAAAAAAGTGGATTGCTTCTTTCTAACTTGTGAAATATGTTTCCTTTGTGCATTGGCCTTCTTCTTCTTCTTCTTGCGATCGCATCTTTGATGATTACACCGTCAGATGAGTTCTCATGATGAATTCGACTGTTGTTTGAAGTTCCTCTTTAACTCCATATAGCTTTGAGTTTAGTGTTGAGTCATTCGGCCAGTATATCTTTCTTAACTGGTCATACAGAGGACAGTCCTGTAGAACATGCTCAGCAGTTTGTTCGTTTAATCCACATGTGCACAGTGGTGAAGCAGACAATCGTAGCTTGTGCATGTGTTTATTCAGTTTGTTATGCCCTGTCCTGAGTCGAAAAATAGTTATCTGTCCCTGCCGGTCGAGAGTGTGATAGTCGTCTTTGGGTTGGTTCTGTTCTCTTCTGATAGTCTGGATAGCTCTCTTTTTCTCAAAGTATGTGACTTCATTATCTTCTTGTTCACATTCTCCTCCCTTGCATTGGCCTCTTTCAGGACATCCTCATAACTCTTTTTGGCTGTCCATGGTATTTTTAACATTCTTCTGTAAAACCACATCTCTGTTGCCTCTAGTGTCTTCCATATTTATTTACTAATTGTCCATGACTCACTCCCATATGACAGGATTGGTTCTATATAACAATGAAGAACTCTCTTTCTTACTTCCAATGACAAAAAATTGTTGCACAAATTCTCTTCATGTTATAGAATGCTACTTTTGCCTGAGATATTCTGCTCTTCATTTATGAGATGCATCTTCCATCCATTGTTATTAATGTTCTCAGGTATTTGAATTTATTGACATGTTTTAAAACAGTTCAATTTACTTTGATTGTGCATTCTGGGGAAGCCCTTTTCTTTGAGATGACCATTACTTCTGTGTTTTTGCTGTTAAGGCTAAGGCCTTTATTTTCACTTTCTATCACTATTGTATCAACCATTTCCATTTTGTGATAAATTGCTTTAATAATTTGTGTGGTCCGTGTCGTGACTTGGTGTCAATTAAATTTTCTACATTCAGCTCTATTTTGCAGTTTTTGCAGTAACTTGTTATGTTTTGTCTCTGTTGGTCATATTTCTTGCATTGCAGCACCAAGTGTTTAATTGTATTAGGTTGATTACATTCTTCCTCTATTCTAAAGTAACCAGTTTCCAATTTGAGCCGAAGTAGTTTTTCATTTACTGCTATTTTTAGTTCATCGTGTATTTGGCATTTTTTTTATTTGATTTCTGTTAGTAACTGGTATGCATGCCTTCCTCTAGCGCTCTGGCTCCATGCTTTTCTCCATACTTCAGATATTGTCTTTGCTATTAGACTCTAGATTTAAAATCTCACTAACCATACACATAACACATAATACAATGTGCTTAAATGAAATTAATAAATCAATAGCACTGTTAAGTTATTACACACATACAATATGTAATGAAAAGCTCAAAAGTCAGTGTGTAAAATAGTTTATATAAACAATTTCTTACAAACAGACATAACATAATTACAGGCACTAATAAGATTGACTAAATCGTTGCACAAATATCTTAATGATTGCTGGAGAATATATTTAAAAGCACCATACTTTCTATTCCTTTTAGGCTCCTGAACTCTTTTTTACATACTCTGGCAATGGATGGGACACACACTGAGGAAACCTGTTGATAGCTTTACAAGGCAGTCCTTGTTCTGGAATCTTTAGGGAAAGAGAAGCAGAGATAGACCAAAAAACACACGGAGAAGAGAACTGGAGACAGAAGTGAAAATAATGATGAAGATTTGGAAAGAACTTGAGCTGATGTCACATGACAGGAGAACTTGAGCTGATGTCACATGACAGGAGGACTTGGCATTTGTTTGTTGAAGGCCTATACTCCTTCGGAAGCTAAAGGGTATTGATTGGCTGAAACATTTTTGTCCCATGATCTGCATGGCGGGCCATATTATCGTACATTTTTCTATCAAAGGCCACATGCTACATCCGGTTGATTGTGACCAGATATCCTCATGTCTCCATTTCACATTATAGGAAAGAAACTTATCAAAATGACCCAGTTTGGTAACAGTGTAAACCCTAAATCTGCCTGGGACATAAAGAATTAAAAGGCTATATTTGACTCTCTTGCAGGAAGTCTGTGACAAAATAGTTCATGTTCTCTCGTAGGTATGGTTGCTGCTGGTTTATCTGCACAAGGGCTTCAAGTAACCAAATAGAGAAAGGCACTAAATGAAAATGTTTGCAGTTGGTGGTACCAGCACAGTATTACACCCAGTCATAATGTAACTATAGTACACCCATGCATAGTTTAACTTTATTACACCCAGACATAATGTAACTATAGTACACCCGTACATATTTTAACCTTATTACATCCAGACAACATTTAACTTCATCACATGCATCATAGGATAAATTTTATGTATCACAATTTGCAGAAATGAAAGTTCTATTACACATAGTTCAACAGTTCAATGACTTTAAAAAATTTACCATATTGGCCAGAATATAGTGCAGCCTCACAAATAATACAACCCTAAAGTTTTGAAGATATTCTACATGAAAAATAAACTGTTTCGAATATACCTTGAGGTAAAAACTTAACAAATTTGACATAGTTTTCTTTTAATGTTAAAGTTAAGTGACAAATGACCTAATTATTATTTATAATTCCCAGTCATCATCCTCATTTTCTTCTTCTCCCACCTCATCTTCAGTAGTGGTACAGGAATCAGATTCAGAGTTGGAGTCTTCCCACAGTATGTCATCCTCGCTAACATTCATGTTATTAGAAACACAGCATTTTTTAAACCCCTTTCAATGGATTCACTGCTAATTCTTCTCCAGGCTGTTGTTATCCATTGGGCCAACAGTTGTATAATTACCTGTCGGGGGTCAGTGCACATTTCTATTAATTAACCAGTCATTATATTCTTTCCATAGGTAATCTTTAAATGGTTTATTAATAACTTTGTCTAGAACTTGAAGTTGTGAAGTTACTCCCCCTGAGATTATGACAAGATCAGTGTTCATTTTTGCTACATGCTTCTTTATTTTCTCAGTTATGTGGCCTTGAAAAGCATCAAGAATTAGCATGCCTCTCTACTGTTGTGAAGCACTTGATCGATGTCCCAAAACACCCTTAAGCCAATCAACAATCAGTTCTTCAGTAATCCACCCCTTTTCCCATGATCTAAAAATAAGCCCAGCTGGTAATTGTTCCTTTGGTAGTTTTTACCATCGGCAGTTACTCTTAGCATGACAGTAATGCATGAATTTTCATTGCCTGTAGATCTAATTATAACCGATTTTGCACCCTTCTCTCCACAGTAACACTTGATGGCATTTAGAAAAACACCAGTGTTTGGGCAGCATTTGCCATCTGGTCAAGTAAATAATTATCAGCTTTTTTCAGTTTTATAATATAATGCTGATAGGCAATCAACTTTTCAGCATAATCTGCAGGTAGGCATTGCACAAGTGTAATGTTACGTTGTAAGCACAAACCCTTATTCCACATCAGTCGCTTACACCACCCCAAGCAGGCCTTAAATTCAGTACATGGGATTTTTAACTCTCTTGCCACCTACAGTAGGAGCCGTGGTAGTGCAGTGGTTAGTGCACTGGCTTCCTAGCTCGGTGGTCCATGGTTCGATCCCCAGTTGACGTGGGATTTTTAGACAGCAAACTGCTCCGGGGTGACCTAGCCTCATGAATTGGGTACCAGAACAACTCTGGGAAGGTTAAGGTGGCCGGCGTGATGCTGACCACATCACCTCTTGTGTGCCGATGGTCAAGAAAATATGGACCTAACACCATATTCCCAATATGCCTCAATGGGCGTGTAACGGGATCCTTTTCTCCCCCTTTTGCCACCTCCAGTGCCTACTTTGTTATAACTTCACGGCTTATTGGGTATCCTTGGTTTTGTTTGTCGTGGATGTATTCGCTGATAAATCTATCAATGTCTTGAAATTTCTCAGTCTTGGGCCCTCTCATTGCTTTTCTTGATGCACTGGCACAACTAAACTTTTCTTCATTTTTTGTCACCAAAGTCGTATATTAGCCTCAGAAACACCAAACGTGTTAGCAGGCTGCACATTATTTATCTGTTGCGCCTCACGTATTGCTCTTGATTTAAATTTCATATTGTAGCTCCTTCTTATTCCCTTGTTTACTTGAGACACAGAGGAAGCCTTCTTTTCAACACAATCACTTACTTGCAATTCTGCCATGGGTACTGTAATTTTTTTAATATCAGTAACACAGCACAGATTCTGCCACCAACTAACACTAACCTACTGAATTACCAGTTTGGTGACACTGAAGGGTGCAGATCCTCACTCTCTTGCTTCGTTTTGACCTACAGTTTATTATAAGACTCATGCCGTGATTCCTGCCCGCACCGGCTGGACAGTTCCGGAATGCTTCAAAATAGACCTCTGCAGGCATCTACCATTTATTTTTTCAGTGAAAAATGTTAGGTTGCGCATATAATACACATACAGTTTTTGGAAGGACATTTTTAACTCTTTCCGTACGTAATTATTTTCAGCTCTGGATGGAATTATTTTTAAGCCCCAAAAATTTACACATACATAATTTACGTTTACTGACAATGTGTGTCTAATCATGAGTTAAGTATAACATATTATATATCAAATTAAAGTACATTGGATGAACAATATAAATCCATATGCCTTTATAGCTAATTTTATGTTATGTTTATGTTATAACAGATAACATGTACACGGAAAAAAGATAACTTGAAATTTTGAACAAAAATTTTCGACTTACGTAAGGCTTGTAACATAAATTGTTATCACAATACAGTTTCACTGCTCTCTTTGTGCAGGTAATCCATTTAGAAACACAGAAAAAGTAAGAAAGTTATGGTTGATCACACAGTTTGTTCACTGTTCACATATTAGTAACATATCCTGTGTGTTTTTCGGCCATTATGGCGATACGACAAAACACGATTAAAGATGAAGATAAATGTGAAAAAATCCGTTCAAACGCAAATAAAAGACGTTGAAGCTTGTTGAAATTTGCCCAGTTTTGTGTTTACTTCCGTTCGAGATAAATTCCGGGCAGTATAAAATATCAGAATAGAAAGAAACAATGAAATAAATCAGCGTCTTTTAAAAGATCTTACGTCTACAGCGTTCGGCCTTTGCATCTATTATTACATCTTGCGTACGGAATCAGTTAAGAAAAATCATAGCACACTGTTTGGACCAATATGGTATATAGCAACACAATAATAAATACAGAAAAAAATTAGAAAAATTGTTTCGACTTACCATAATATTTAAAACAATACTGAAACTCCTAAACCAGTTTCATTTTGGATTACATTTATTTTTATACAATATAAGAAAGTTTCAATTATTTGCGGTTATAAATAAAATTTTTATGACAATTTAAAATTTGTTGTAACAAGCAAATGAACTCTGAGTTAAACATCGATCAAGTTCATTCCATCCAACCTCCTCTGCAATAATGTTAGCCAGAAGCACTATATTATCAATAAGCTATGATTCATGTTCAGATGATAAACTTTGCTTATGATAATTCGAACACGAAACCATTTCAGCCAGAAAAAGTTTGCAGCTGTTGCTTATTGTATTAAAAATTAACACCACATCACAGATTTAAAAAAACTTCTAGCACATGTAAACACAAGAGTTAACAGAAGAGACATTAGAAATATTGAATTGGGAGAAATATCAGTAAATTTTCCTTAAACGTAATTTATAGAAACTTTACCATTATGAGCTATTTCAAGTGGCTTGCTGTATTTTTGGGCCGAAACGCAAGTCACTTTTGCCATACACTAAGAGTTAAGTGCGACAAATTGTATGTAAAAGGCACTAATTGGAAATTTATGTGCACTGATATAGGATAAAATGTAGCAGAATAATTATATATAGACAATATGTAATCTTATTAACAGCAGACAAAATGTATGAAAAGGCATTAATTGGGAATGTATGAGCACTGATTAAAAAACAAAAGTAATGACATAATTACTTTTCAGACAAAATATAATCTTAATACAAGCAGACAAAATTTAACCTTATTACAAGCACACAAAATGTAATTAAAGGCACTACATGGCAAAGTTTAAGTCGATAAAAGAATCTGGCCACTACACCATCAGGCACGTCATATCAGATAAGTGATATGAGGTTGTCCATGAGACTGACAACCTCATCTGGCTAAAAAAATCTGGAACAGAAACCACTATTTTTGTTTTTAAATAAAATTTTGCCTCGTTTTGGCGAGGCGCGCACCTTTCAACCTAGTCGATTATATTAGGGTGCATGTCCAAATATAAAAGACCTTCAGGTCTTGAAAAATGACCTTTTTAAGAAACCACTAGTGCAAGAGTACCCAAGTGCCCTAGTTCACGCTTCAAGCAGACGGACTAGCTGCGGTGATTGTTCTGTACTCCATAACACGTAGAAACTTAACTCTTTAAGCCCCAAGAGCCACTATAATGGCTCAGGGTTTAGACCTATTTGGCCCAGGAGCCATTTAAGAGGCTTCGGATTTTTTGCTCCTGTCTAGAGCTCTTTTCCAATGTTAACAACCCAAAACGTAATTTCCAACAGGAAGTACTTTCATTTTAAATAACTCGTATTTATGCATATGAACATTAAAAAAATTTTTTTTTCCAAACATCAACACCAATAAAAAAGCACTTAGGTGGCCGTTTTTGTTTGGGCCAAACCCTGCTTTTTGCTTGGGACTTAAAAGAGTTAAATGCTGAAATAGTAAGTGGTGTCTAAGCATTGCACTGTTTACATGTGATATATTATTATTTATAATGAAAATATAACAGGTAATATAAAAAATTAGGTTCATTAAAGCAGCCTATTCATAATACAAAGAAAATATGAAAATATCGACATGTGTAAATTCGTTAAAACTTTAAAAATAATTATCACATTTTGCACTTACCTCTTAATAAGACAAAAAATATAATAAAAAAGACACAGCTATGTTTATGGGATAGAAGGGCCAGATAAACAGCAAATTCTGGATTGTCAAGCAGTTTTTAAGAGTCCAGTGAACTTAAATTCTGCTGCAAATGCCATTATATTCTCTTTCATCCTAATCAACTCGTTAAAAGATCCGTCATGCATCAGTTCTTATGTTGTTTAAATTCTGCTTCACTGATTTTCTGACAGTCTCTATTGTCTTGTAAGGGTCAATGTTTACATTGGTAGCCTGTAAAACAAAACAGACAGAATGCATTTAATTTGTGTACAAATAAATATATTGGCATTTTATTTTAAACAAGCTCTGATAAAGAAACTTCATACAAAAAAAAAAGAAGGTTGTGTTTAAATGCTTTAAGAATATTACATTTTGGAATTGTTGTCGATTATTATTAGTGGCATATGCTGAGTGTGGTATGTCATAAAAGGCGACTAATTCAACGTTGTGTATGGGGACTGGGGGGGAAGGGTGGGGCAGATGCAGGGGAGGCTCCATGCTCCACAAGGAACAAAAAGAGAAAAGAAGATGAAGAATAGCATATATACACTAGCAGCTGATCTTTGATGTGAGAATGGCAGCGTATATGGTACATGTTAAGCCTATCTGAAATCCCATCTAACATAATTACCGATGTATGTTACGTCAGTCGGTCTTACTCAAAATAGTAACTTGCGTCAGAAAAGAAAGTGCGCAACGCACGGTGTGCAGCTTGCGCGGCATGGATGTTATATAAAACAAATACTTTGGTTTTATTATTTTTTATTCGTTCATGAAATTAGTCAATCAATACCCTTTAGCTCCCCAAGGAGCATAGGCCTTCAACAAACACATGCCAAGTCTTCCTGTCCTGTGCCATCCGCTCAAATTCTTTCCATGTTTTCCTCATCATTGTCACCTCTGTTTCCAGTTTTCTTCTCCATGTGTTTTTGGTCTACCTCTGCCTCTCTTTCCCTGTGGATACCAGAACAAGGACTGCCTTGTAATGCTATCAACAGGTTTCCTCAATGTGTGTCCTATCCATCGCCTTCTTCTCAACTCTTGTTCCACTGGCACTTGTCTGGTTCATGTCATCAATTCCACATTTGTGACTTTGTCATACCATTTTAGTCCTTCTATTCTACGCAAGCACCGATTTATAAAAGTCTGTAGCTTTTTGGTTGTTGTTTTTGTTGTTCTCCATGTCTCAGAGCCATACAATAGGACTGACTTGATATTTGAGTTGAAGATTCTTATTTTCGTGTTGGACTTGATTTCTCTTGTTCTCCATATGTTTCCCAATGCATTGAAAGCTCCTCTTGCTTTTTGTATTTTTATTTTGATATCACTGTCTGTCCCTACAACTTTGTCTATATTACTTCCAAGATATGTGTACGGACAAAGAAAAAGTGCGTAAAAATTGGTGTGCATGAGCCCTCACCCGATGCACAAATCATGAAAACTTGAAAGTTTTTATTAAAACCACTTATTATCAGGGAACACTCTTTGAAAACAATCCACGCACTTTCACACAAAATGTTGTCATCAAAGAACTTTTAAATTGAATCTAAAATAACATAATTCTCGCCGTGTGTTAGTTGGTCACAGCTGAGGAATGCAACCGTTTTGAAAAATTGTATTGTTTCCATTATATATACTCTCCTGAAAATAGTTACAATCAACAAAGAAAAGCGTTCAAATGACGGTGTTCATGAACAGTTTGATTACACTGTATAATGGAAAGAAACCAAAAACACTCTAAGAATGTACATCTATCTGCTCATCCGGGAACGGAAACAGCACACTATAATTAAAAACTCGTCAAGTTTGACGGGTTATTGCTAGTTATAACATAAATTTGCCTTAATTAAAAAAACCATAGGAGAATGACAATTAGAGGCTTTACTGGATAGATTAACATCACGCACAGGAAAAAAAGTGCAAATAAAGGTAAGTGTTACTGGATAGTTTAACATCATAGCATGTGAAAGAAAGTTACAAATGCAGGCAACTTTAACTGGATATTTTAACATCACAGTATGGGAAAAAGTACAAATAGATGGAGGTGTTACTGTACAGTTTAGCATTGCAGCAAAGAAAAAAAAAATTACAAATAGTGAGAAGTGTTACTGGATAGTTTTACATTGCAGCAAAGAATAAAGTGTTCCAATAGAAAAATGTGTTACTGGATAGTTTAACATCACAGCATGGGAAAAAAAGTACCTATAGAGAGAAGTATTCCTGGATAGTTTAGGGTTGCAAAGGAACTCATGCTGCTCTTGTGTGAATCTCAGGGTTACAATTCTAAGCAAGACCCTTAAGCATCTCCACATAGTGCAAGTTGGAAACAAGCAACCTTTGAGTTGCCTGGCCAAGGCTACAGGGATCGAGAAGCCGCACCTGAGTGGCCCAATGTCATGTTTCCTCTGAGATAAAACATGCTGAGAACACAGCATTGCATGGGGTGAGGTGGGGGGGGGGAGAAGAGAGAGAATCACCTGAGTCTCAGACTTAACTCTGGCTGGCTGCATGTAGATGGTTCTCACAGTAAATTTATAATGAGCAGGTAGCGGAAGTGCCCTGTGTAGTCATCATGGGTCTTTAATTAGACCATAAAGAATAGGCGTACTGCTCCGACAGGCATGTCAGAGAAGGTGATTAAGATAACGTTGTGCGTGGCAGCTGGCAATCTCATCATGTACAATGAACTGCCACAGAAACAACCACTACAACAGCACATAAATGCTTTCAGCAGGCTTCCTGTAAGGAGACCAGCTACAGTGGTGGCTCTATGGTAGGAGAAATAAGAGACCTAGAAACACAGGCAGAAGAAATTGGGGACAGACATAAAGAGAATAGGAAAAACCTGGAAGGACTTTGCGTATATGGCATATGACAAGAAGGCTTGGTATAACTCTTGTTCCACAAGCAGCTAAAAGGGTAATGAATGAAATGAACTAGGGCCAGGAAAGCCATATACTTGTTTGCTTAAACCAAAGTGGCACGACACTTGACAAATTTGAAATTTCATTAATATGAACTTTGTTTCCTTCTGATGAGGTGCTCCCACTTCAACCAAGATACATCAGTTATATTAGAGCACATGTCCAAATATAAAACACCTTAGCTACCTGAAAAATAACTTCAATATTTACCATAAACAACTCTAAAGAGCTTATGTCAGCACGCATATCTGTGACATATCCTCTAGTAATGACTCGAGCATACACTGGTAGTCTCCCCTCTTGTGTATCCTGCAACATGATACAAATATCTCATTATCTCTTGTTATTTATGTGCATATCATCATTATCATTGTTCTGCTATTAACTCCTTAGGGAGCACAAACCTTCAACAAATTCATGCCACTCCCCCTGTCCTGTGCTGTCTGCTCAAGGTCTTCCCATGTCTTCTCTATTCCTTGTCCCTAGTTCTCTTCTACGCGTGTATTTTTTTAAATTTTTTTTTTTTTAAAATGTACGCCTGCTATTACTCGAGGCGAGAATCTCCAGTTAGTATATCTAACCTGAGACTGATTTTTACGTGAGTATCCCTTTTTCCCTGTACACTGATAGGTGGACGTCCACTTGCCATTCAGGCAGATACTCGCCGTCTTCGGAGGGTACCCATTAGAGCTGGGTCGGCTCAGGAGCCGCCAGTCCCTGGTCGATGACACTCCTTCAAATGTCTTCGCCAGGGCTCGAATTAATCGAGTCCAAGTCTCAGTCGATGACACTTTCTCAAATGTACTCACCCGGGCTTGAACCTCGATCACCTGGACGCCAGCGCAATGTGGTAACCATTAACACCAGCGCGGCTCCACACATGTATTTTGATCTCCCTCTACCTCTCATACCCTGGAGTTTATGGACAACTGTCTAATAATGGTCGACTAGGTTTCTTCAATTGTGTCGTTTCCAAGACCAGTGCTGCCCTCTCAGCTCTTCTTCCACTTGTCTGGTGCTTGTCATCAGCTCCACATTAGTGATCTTGTCACAACACTTCAATCATTCAGTTTTATTCAAGTACCACATTTATGAAAGTCTGTAATTTTTTGGTCGTTCTTTTTGTTGCTCTCCATGTTTCAGAATCATACAATAGCACTTATTTGACACTTGAAGTTGAAGAATCTTATTTTTGTGTTGAAATTCTTTGGATATCTTTTGACCCACATATTTCTCAATGCAACAAAATTACCGTTTCCCTGTATGCATATAATCAAATGTATGGCAAACTAAGATCCAGAAAGAAACACATGATAGATAACCATCTCTCATTTTTTTTCAATATTAAAACTACAACAAACATATAGTGACAGACAAAAAGGTATTCAGCAGTTTTTTAGATGCAAAAGAACTAAATAAAATAGATGTTTTGAGCACCTTCCTCAGCATAGAAAAAAAGAAGTTGACACCCCAAAAAAAAAGGCTAAACAAAAAGTACAAGAACTTACTTACTTAGTCATTCATCTTCTACCCTGAGGTGTAGAAGTTTGCCAGAGAGAGCGAAATACTATTCTATGGGCTGACTTCCTCCCGGCCTGGTTCCAATCTAGTCCTCTGTCCTTCAGAGATTGTCTAATGTTATCCTCCCAGAGGACTCTGGGTTGTCCTGGTGGCCTGGCTCTTAGTTCCCCATTTTTGTTGTGGTAGCTGATCCTCTCCCATTCTGCAGACATGGCCAAACCAACGTAATTAGGACTGTTCTACCTGGGTCTCCAGGGGCTGGGTTTTGAGGAGTTGTGTCATCTAGTTGTAGACCATGTATCTTCTTGTTACTTCAACCACCTTCCTCTGATACCTCATTTCTGAGGTCTGGGGCTGGCTTTTGTGGGTTGTAGTCACTGCCCATGACTCGCATCCATAGGTCAAGACTGGAACATAGGTGGAGCCGTATACAGCCATCTTTGTCTTCTTGCCAGCTTCTCTTTTACTGAGGAATCCTCGATTTATGGCCTGAAATAGTCTCCCAGCTGCTGCTCTTCGGATAGCCAGCTTTTACAGTATAAGAACACCAAAAACAAACAAGAATTTTATCTGATGATGATCACATAAATACCAGTCAGATTACTAGATGCCTCAGTCAAATAAGTAAGTACAAATGCCTGAAGGGATTACAGGGATAAGACCTAAAAACAATCATTCAAATTCAATGAGAACCAGACACAAAAATGATGATGCAAAAATATACAACTGAAAAACACAGGCATTTAGCATATAACTGATGAAATCAAAAAGGGAAGAAAGAAATGGCTGAGAATATAATTAATAGAAGTGCCTACGTTATAGCCACAAGACCATCATGGACAAAAACAAGAAAACAGAAGTGCCTACGTTATAAAAAGCAAGACCATCATAGAGAAAAACATGAAAACAGAAGTGCCAACGTTATAAAAAGCAAGACCATCACGGACAAAAACATGAAAACAGAAGAGGAAGAAAGCAAGAACTAAGTTAAATACATAAAAGATTAGTAAAAAAAAAATGATACAATCAAAAACAGACGTCACTGGTGGTGATCCCAATCAGATTCAATCACCTGTGACTTGTATTTCAGGTTGTATCATTTTTATTTATTTATGTATTTAACTTCCTTCTTGCCTTCTCCCTCCTTTATTTTTGTTTGATCCTCACGAAGGTGTTGTGGCAGTAACATAGGCAATTATCTTTGTCCTAGTTAGATACATCACCATTTTTGAGAGACAAGAGAAGATATCTAGGGAATACATTTTAGAATACATAACAGTAAACCTCAGATACTGGCTTGAGACAGAAATCTCTAGTCAAAAAATAAATGTCTAGAGAGACAACAGAAGATAATGCATGTCTAGAGAATACAATTAAGAATTCAAAAGAGTTGATTCCTTGCATTGTTAATGGCCAGACTCCTTTTAGGACAACAAATAAGACAGGTTTCAGGGCTTTGGGAAAACAAATAAGACAGGTTTCAGGGTTTTGGGAAAACAAATAAGACAGTTTTCAGGGCTTTGGAAAAACAAATAAGACAGGTTTCAGGGCTTTAGGAACACCAAGACACAGATGGAGAGACAACATTGCAGACATCCTACAACAATACGGGCTCACAGCAGCCAACGTAGCAGACTTGGTTCAAGAGTGCAAAATTCAGCTCCCCACAATGCTTCATGGCAACAGTGGAAGGAAAAGGTAAGTCATAAGATATACATAGACAAATATAGATAGACTAATATAGATAGATGAGACAACGACCTAGAATGAGCTGAGCAGAATGTAGACCCAAACTGGAAACATTTTTTTCAGGGTCTGGTGCTAGGTTCATACCTGTCAACCACTTTAGACAAAAATTCTGTACGCCCGACCAAAAAAATCCTTACAAACACTCACAAATCCTTACACAAATAATATATTAATAAATTATACACAATACAGTTTTAAAACGAGAAATGACATATACAAATCTATAAATCTATAAGCATTTGAATTAGTGTGGTATAAAACATACTAATTGTCTCATGCTGTTCTTTACATATAAAAAACTTAGTGATAGTGAGGTACTATTCTTTCGATGCAGTGTTTTGTATTATAATCAATACATGCACTTTTAGCACTTTGCAGAATTGCATTTGTGGGCTTAAAGTCTGCACAGCATGTATCAATGTTAATCTTACACTGTAAAAAAGAAGTGAGTGTGTCCGCATTCATGGACCTCCTGCACTCTTTGTGGACTTTTTTATTGAAAAATAAAGCAGCGAAGTTTACGCAAACAAACTTTTATTCTAGTTATGTAGAGTCGACACAGAATATTATGACATTAATTTATTGGAAATATTTAAATGATCAAAATATAACTGGAAAGATTAAGAAAACGACAAAAAAAAACATACAACAAAGCAAAGCAAAAGGCAACAGAAAAAAAAATTTAACACATTATGAACAGAACATAAAATCTAGGAAGAAAAACGTAGCACCAAAAATTTACAAAATCATTTAAGAGTTGGAAGCCTAGACCAGTGATAATAGATTGCCACCTTATTAAAAAATAAAGCAGCGAATCTCGACCGCTGAAATAAAGTAGGTAGGCCTACTCAATGCAAATAAACTTTATTTTTCTTCTTTTGTAGGGCCTACACAAAATTTTATGATATTAATTTATTGGAAATATTGAAATGGTCAAAATATAACTGGAAAGATTAAGAGAACGACAAAAATAAAATACAACGAAGCAAAGCAAAGCAACAGCAAAAAATAAAAAAAAATAAATTGTGAACAGAATATTAATCTAGGATGAAAAAATGTACAACCACAAATTTACAAAATTATTTTTTAAAAATTGATAGCCTAGACCAGTGATAACAGATCACCGCTTTATGAAAAATAAAGCAGCGAATCTCGATCGCCGGAATAAAGTAGGCCTACTCAACGCAAACGAACTTTTTTTTCTTTAGTTATGCAGGGCATACACAGAATATTATGACATTAATTTATCGGAAATATACTGAAGGGCAAGATATAACTGGAAAGATTAAGACAGCGATTAAATTGCAACAAAGCAAAACAAAAGCAATATTTAACCAAGTTATAGGTACTTAGCTTTTTTTAAACAAATTGGCGTCGAAGTGTCTTAGCAAGCATGGCTGATAACAGGTAATTTTAAAAATACGTCATGTCACGCTGAAAGCCGAACGTGTTTGAGGCCGAATTCAAAGTTTTTGCTGAATTGTTGGGTATAAAAGAATTTGATTGGTTGCTGTGAGAGACTTCAGTTTAAAAACAGACGCCGAGATTCCCGGAATAAAAAAAATTGGTTTAAAAAAAGCCTGGGCTAGAAAATATTTTCTGATTTAAATTTTTTTTTAAACTTGGGTCGGAAAATATTTTTAGAATTTTTTTTTTTTAAAATTTCGTTTTTTTTTTTTTTTTTGAGAGGGAGGAAAAATCCGTACAACAAGTCTGTACGGCCGTATACTGCTAAAAGTATCAAAAATACATACATTGTACGAAAATTTCGTACAGGTTGACAGGTATGTAGGTTAGAAGATGAAGCACAGGTGACAGGACAAAAAACAACAAACATACCATGGCAGGCAATCCCATTCCCATTGAGAAACACATTTTATGTAAGTCATCTATCAGGGCTGGGGAGAAACGATATTTTTGTTTACTGTTACATCAACATGAACACATATTTAACTCTTTCATTCCAGAGTTATTTTGCACGCTGTGCCAGACTTTTTTTGTGGGCAGAATTTTATAGAGTGAAGTGTTCATCTTTCAGTCTAAATTTGTTTGTGAATTTTCCTTTGAACATGTACTTATTATATACCAAACTGTAGGGAAATGGATAGAGAATTCAAATATATAATGTCTGTGGTAGTATTAACACAAGTATGTTCGGTATAATTTAATCATTTTGCATGTAAAATTGAAAAACGCTAAAATGTTGACTGTAGAATACGATCTTACCAAAGACAAATTACTGTCGTAGACAATAAAACTTTCTTTTTAGTCTTCAAACGTCAAGTTAATCCATATACAAAGTAAAAAAAACATGCTTATGGCCAAAATTAGTAGATTTAGTGTTATTCGCACCAGTTTGTCCGTGGTTCTTTGTAAGAAAAAAATAAATTATGCAATCGTGCATTACGTAATTTTCAAAAAAATAAATAAGAATAACGTCATATAAATACTTTTTTACTCTTGTTTAATGTTTTAATAGTATCCCTAGCTTCATCTTCTACCAAGAACTAGTGATTAGATGTTACGGTAGGTCTAGTTTTGTTGCTTTTTGATCGGCCAGAATATGACTACGCCCACTCATCAACTAAATCTAGTGTGTCTAGCTTTTCTGCATATATTCCGTATTTTGACAACAAACTGTGACTACCAAACAATCATCATCAATGTCAGCAATGTTTCAAAGTAGTTTGACACAATTATTTGCTTAGGAGACTTAGAAAATGTAAATATAAAGCGTGACATATTTCTCTAGCAAAAACAACGAAAAACGTAAACACGCGAATCTTCACAAAAAATTGTGATAATAACATCAAAACACGCACATGTGCTGATTAACTAAAGTCAAATTAGTTGTTTAAATAGTAGCGGAAGTCATTCTACGAGTTTTAATATATGAACTGCATTAAGCGGACGATTTTTAGGGTTTATTCGTGATAAACTCAAAACCACGCTCTGAGCGTTGCTGGGGCACGGCGTGTTGAATTTTGCAACGCTCAGAGCGTTGCTGTGGAGTCAAAGAGTTAAGAAGTTACTCTTACTTCATAATATGCACACACATAATACAGCAACAGTTTCAAATGCTCAAAAAGAAAAATGTTATAGCACATAAGAAACTAGTGTCAGCTTGAAACACTAGTGAAAGCAGCCGTTCATTTTTCTCAAATCTCATTTCTCTTTTCAATCCTAATGGATCATGGGACTAAAACTGCAATTGGTCACCATGGAAACCTGCACCAAAACATTCATATGCTCTTGCAGCGTTGGTTTCTGAAGCCATCTGTTTAACATCATGAGGTTGCCAACATCTCTCTCTCTCTCACTCACACACACACACATCTTATGACGTGCATGAAGAAGCAACAGTCCTACTCCTACCAGCTACCTAAGAGACCCCTGTGAGTTATACATGGGGTCAGGTTTCCTCACCAGGGTCGTGGAGTCGGCCAAAAGATTTTCTGACTCCTAAAATTTTAGAAGTCCAATTTCAACTACAGTTTGTTACTAGCCATATGGCATAAAACTTAGTCAAATTCTAGACATTTTTTTCCAAGTTCGACTCCGACTCTACTAAAAAACAACAGACTCCACCACTCCGACTTTTGACTCCATAGCCCTTATAAAAACATGATGATTTATAGTAATATCAAAAATAGTTTCCAGTATGTTTTACTCATTCTGCTTCTTGCTCCTCAAGGAGTCTGAGAGCACTACTGCAGTTGACTCCCTTGTAAGAAACCTGAACCAAAATATTTCTTATGCTCTTGCAGTTGTGGTTCCTGGATAACAAATATATTTGGGACATAACAATGGTGCTCGAACCCACACACCTCTCCTTAATAGTTATTTATAACAAGTATGGTACAGTGATCTTGTTCTTTAGGCCCTTAATACCAGGCCCCAAGATCTACACAGGTTCCTCAAACTCACAGTTCATTATGCTTATAAAGTAGAATTTCGTAAATTCATTACACATACAAACTCCAGTTTTATGAATTAATTATGCATATAAATTGGAATTTCATGAATTCTTTATGCATATAAATTGGAATTTCATGAATTCTTTTTGCATATAAAATGGAATTTCAGCCTTCTTTTTTTTTCTTTTCTGCTCCTTAATTCTTTTACTCTGGAACAATGCTCAGAGTGTTGGTCAGATTTGACACCTGTCAAACGTTCTGAGCGTTGTTTTTAGTTTATCATAAACCCCAAAAAATCATCCGTTTAATGCAGTTCAGATTTTAAAACACGTAAAATGACATTCGCTACTATTTAAACAACTAATTTGAGTGTAGTTAAGCAGCATATATGCGTGTTTTGATTATATTATTACAATGTGTGTGCCAATTTTTCGTTTTTAATTATGGCACAGGGTGGAAAATAATTGGTTGAGTAAAAGAGTTAAGGAGTATAAGGTAAACTAATGCAGTTGATCCCCTTGCCGTAAGCCTCTGTCAAAGCAATTCTCATGCCCATGCAGTAGTGGTTTCTGAATCAATTTATTTTATATGAGTTTCATGCACAATGTCAATCTGTTCCCTTTTTATGACATGCCAAAGGCAGCAGTGGTTCTGACCTGTCTTTGTCTCCTCAGAGACCAAAGAAACCACACAGGCAATTTCAGTTTACAAAAAAAAAATTTGCTACATTAACTGGCACACTCACCTCTTAAAACAATAAACAATAATGTGTAAAAGTCAGAACTTGGTTCTTTTGCCATGACAACAATTTCATTGTCTTTTTTAGGCACCTAAACAAAGAGAAAAAGGTGTACAGTTTTGATGGGGACCTTTGTTCGACATGCTCAACAAAGACAAAAAACAATAAAAAATGGATTTTTAAGTCAGTATGAACCACTTCTGCAAGAGAATGTGAATGCTGGTTGCAAGCTTTCTGCTACAGTGGTGGCTCCAGACTTACGTAACAAGTACAAAGGAAAATCAAGATGTTGTACATAGAGCGGGACCCAAAGATGCAGCAATAGAGAATGCAGTCAGCGACCCATAGCTTGACTGCTTGCATCAGGGTCAGCGAACCAGAGCTGACCAAGACCCTACTCCACCTCCAAGTGGTGGTCCTGGAAACAGGCTGCATCACTGCAGTCTGGCTGAGAGAGTAGGGATCAAAGAGGGAAGGCAAACCCGGTCCCAAAAAATGCCGTGCTGAAGTCGGATGTGTCGGCCGAAAGGCGCAGATATCGCAGCTCCGGTGTAAACAGACATAACACAACCAACGTCCTTTTCAGGAGGAACGAGGAAGAAGTACAAGGAGCTACATAAAAAAGCTAAAGAAACAACCACTGTAGACCACATTAAGAGCTTATGAGCTGGCTTCCTGCAAGTGGGCTAATTGTGGTGGTGGTTCAGTGCTCCCTAAGGAGCATAAAGAAGATTGAGAAGAAGATGATATTAATAACGAAATTCATATCAGATGGTCATTTTTTATTTATTTTTGTAAAAAGATTTTTTCGTGTCAATGTGAATGAGGAAATATAACAAAACTATCTGTCACAACATATTATAAACGAGATTGTCATGAAAACATGTTACAGTATTTATATCCTGTTGCAACTGAATATTTTTCATAAAGTAGTTGGGTCATATTATATTCTCATGTGCATGAACAGTTGGAAGGTAAATAATTAATGAGACCAGAAAACTGTACATCATGCTTCATGTGTCATCAAAAAGTAATTTTAAAACAAAAATCTCACTCAACTAATGAAAAAATGTTTCAATTTGTGAACAAACAGAATCAGAAGATCTCATATGCTAAAAAAGATCTTTGTCAAATAAATAGATAATCTCATGGAAATAAATAAATCTTTGTCAAACAAATAAATAATCTCATGGAAATAAATAAATCTTTGTCAAACAAATAGATAATCTCATGGAAATAAATAAATCTTTGTGAACAAATGGATGACCTCACTCAAAAATGGATGACCTCACAGAAATAAATAACTCTTTTATCAGGCTGACAGACAATATAACAGAACTAAATCAATCTTTATGAAACATAGAATGATCATCATCATCATGTTCCTTTTTTGTTACTTAGGAGCATGCATCCACCTCTACAGTTGGCTCCATGTAGGTAGCCTACACTTTGTACACTGTTGCTGCTGTGGTTTCTGTGGCAATATGTTTACATAATGAGGCTGCCAAACCTTTACACAACCTGCCTTTAATCATCTCTTACTATATACCTCGCTATAAGTGGAAAGATAACATCAAGAGATGGACAGGGAAGAGCCTATCAGAGTGCACCACCAAGACAAGAGACAGAAGACGTTGGAGATCCTTTTACAGCCAACCTTCGTTGTAGAGATGGCAGCTGATGATGATGATACTATATACCTAAAGAGGCAGTGATTCCTGTCTTTCTATGTATCCTGAGAGACCATGTGAACTACACCGGGTGTAACGATGATATCAAGGAAATGAAGAAATCTTTGCTGAGCAAACTAGAGCTGCAATGCCAGGAAAATATGCTTAGAGAAGATGAGCTAATAATTTAGAAAATGACCTAACAAAAATTGGACAAAATGAAGACAAGAACAAACTTTATTTTCAAATGTTTGAGAACAGTGCTTGCAGGTGTGTCTTCTTCTTCTTCTTCGTACACTCTCAGACGTCTACTTGAATATTTTCAAAGACAGCAGTAGTCAGCGTGAGGCAACTATTTGTTATCTCCATAGAGACAGACTTGTCTAACATCCTGTCCTTCCTTTCTTCCACCGTATCCAGCAAAAACTGAAGACAAATAAATATGTCTGTGGAACAAAATGTGAGGAGGAGATGTTGAGTTGGATAGGACCCATACTGAGATAAAAAGTTGTCTGTATTTCAAGGTAGTCCTTGTTCTGAAATCTCTAGGGTAAGACATAGAGGAAGGGAGACCTAATAAAACATTGAGAAGAGAATTAGACATGGGGATAAAGAAGACAGGAGAGACCATGATTGGATAATCTTAGTGATAATCTTAGTGATAATCTTAAGTGTTTACTGGTTGAAAGCCTGAGAGGTAATGATGACGATGATGAAATATGACTAGAGAAATTAGCAACAACAACAAAATGTCTACAAGGATGCAAAGAACACAACAAAAGAAAAGCATATACTCACCAAACTAGCAAATGCAACAGCATTGCCATAATTAACAGTAAGATTCAATGCTGAATAAACTGCAACCAAATCAGAAAAGTAGTTTGAGGTATGTGCATTATAATACTCCTGAGCACCTTTTCTCCATGCTTCGACCTCACCTATAAGATACAAAATAATCAAATCAGTTAAAGCTTTTTTTTTTTTTCCCAAGCGTAATAAATATCATATGAAAATCATTATAAATCAAGTCAAGATTAAAAAAAAAATCTTAACTCAAATGCAGGACAGTCTATTGTATGATTCTGCAAGATTAAGAACAATAAAATAAATGATTATCAAGAAGTTACCGAATTTCATTAAAAGGATGCTTGCGTAAAATAGAAGGACTGAAATGTTTTGACAAGATCACCAATGTCAAACTGATGACAAAAAAAGACAAGTGTTAGTGGGCAAAGATGTGAGAAGAAGACACTAATGTTAGACAGAATACATATGAAAAAAAAAACCATTTTGATAGCATTACAAGGTAGTCCTTGTTCTGGAATCATTAGGGAATGTGAAGGACAGCAACAAAAAAACACACACACAAAGAGAAAGTAGCTAAAGAGAGACATGAACAGAATAAAACAGACAGTGAAAGACCTTGAAAACAAGATAGTACAGGACAGGGGAAGACTCGGCATGAATTTGTTGAAGACCTATTCATACCTGTCAACCTCCTGAGACAAAAATCTGTACGCCGGACCAAACAAATCCTTACAAACACCCAAAAATCCTTACGCAAAAAATATATTAATAAATTATACACAATACAGTTTTAAAACAAGAAATGACATATACAAATCTATTAGCATTTGAATTAGTGTGGTATAAAACATGCTAATAGTCTCATGCTGTTCTTTACATATAAAAAACTTAGTGATCGTGAGGTACTATTCTTTCGATGCAGTGTTTTGTATTATAATCAATACATGCACTTTTAGCACTTTGCAGAATTGCATTTGTGGGCTTAAAGTCTGCACATGTATCAATGTTAATCTTACACTGTAAAAAAGAAGTGAGTGTGTCTGCATTCATGGACCTCCTGCAGTCTGTGTGGACTTTTTTATTGAAAAATAAAGCAGTGAATCTCGAGTCGCCGGAATAAAGTAGGCCTACTCAACGAAAACAAACTTTTTTTTTTAGTTATGCAGGGCCTACACAGAATATTATGACATTAATTTATCGGAAATATACTGAAGGGCAAGATATAACTGGAAAGATTACGACAGCGATTAAATTGCAACAAAGCAAAACAACAGCAATATTTAACCAAGTTATAGGTACTTAGCTTTTTTTAAACAAATTGGCGTCGAAGTGTCTTGGCAAGCGTGGCTGATAACAGGTAACTTTAAAAATCATCATGTCATGCTGAAAGTGTTTGAGGCCGAATTCAAAGTTTTTGCCGAATTGTTGGGTATAAAAGGATTTGATTGGTTGCTGAGAGAGACTTCAGTTTTAAAAACAGACGCCGAGATTCCCGGAATAAAAAAAATTGGTTTAAAAAACCTGGGCTAGAAAATATTTTCTGATTTAAAATTTTTAAAAACTTGGGTTGGAAAATATTTTTAGAATTTAAAAAAAAAAAAAAAAAAAAGTCAATTTTTTTTTTTTGGGAGGGAGGAAAAATCCGTACAATGAGTCTGTATGGCCGTACACTGCTAAAAGTATCAAAAATACGTACATTGTATGAAAAATTCGTACAGGTTGACAGGTATGCCTATTCTCCTCAGGCAGCAGAAGGGTATGGATGATGACAGTAACTCTATTTTCATTTATTTTACTTAATTATTTCCCCTGGACTTGCAACATTTGCCCTTAACGCTAGTGACTGACTCTGAAGGTTTAATTTTAGACTTGTATTAGTCACATTATGAGTACACTTGAGGTCAGACAACCCTGTGAGGAAATAACATCTATTCTGTGTGGATTACATTATACTTTCATGCATCAGGGGCAGTTGTCCTCCTCATATGTACATATTTATTCTTGTTCAAACAGCAACTGACCCCGTAAAGTTGCCAGGGAAACGTGATGAGTCAGAGAAAGAACATGCCTTCTGCTACCTCAGACATCGACTGATATGTTGTAGTGAATGAGCCTGGTAACCTCATCATGTAAAAACAAATTACTATAGAAATGCCATGTAAGAGCACATGAATGCTTAGATGAAGGCTTCTAGCAATGGAATCAGAAAGATGAAGAACAGCAATTTTGCCTTCATACATTTCTACTTCTTATTGTATTTGGCATTAATGAACCTAACACACTGTTGCAGTAAAAACATTTTGAATCTTTTTCAAGTCAAATCTGTGTACACAAACAGTGTTACTGCCGTCCAGAAATAACATGTCTTCACATTTTTATTCCTACCTGTGTCCCTTGCCGTTGTGCCTGGTGTGATTTCATTGAAAATTGTACCGCACCCCTAACAGATAAGCATGAACAAGTACTGATGGCAGAAGATACACTCTGACAGTTAAAATGAAAATCTTGATGCTACTGACACAAGGATCCTCTTTATAACTTCACAATTTGAGCTGTTAAATGCCCTACTAATTTGTCTGTTTATTTATCACATTAAACAACTCAAATATTAATTTTGATAAAATTGTTTTTCTTATGACATTAGTGAAAATTGTCAGATTGTATCTAAATTAAACAGCTCAAAAATTAATTTTGATAAAATTGTTTTCTTATGACTAGTGAAAATTGTCAGATTTTATCTAAATTAAACAGCTCAAAAATTAATTTTGATAAAATTGTTTATCTTATGACTTTAGTGAAAATTGTCAAAGATTGTCAGATTTGATCTAAATCAGATGATAATTAATGGACCTCTACAGTTTTAATTTTGCATCCATATTTTTTCACAGTTCAACCACTAGCCTCATAATCTTATTGTTTTAATTACCGGTATAAGCAATCTATTTTAGCGCTACAACACTATTTTTATGAGTTTTGAGCAAAGGTGTAATCACAGGTGTAATTTGTAAAAATGCATATATTTTCACCAAAAATGTCCGATTTAAATACATTTTTCCCAGAGCAAAGGTCTTTGAATGGTCCTTCTTTTGACACTATTATTTCAACCTTGAAAAATACAGACCAAATCTCATTTTTGTGTGGCCTTTCTGATATATTTATCAGGGATAAAATATCCTTTGTAAATTCTGCTATTTAAACAAATGTACAGCACCAAAACCAGTACAGCTTATAATAAATACTGTCTCACATCAATACCTTTGGTTAATGACCACTTTAGTCCTCGAGTTATGATGGGGTTCCATTCTGATGACTCCATCATAAGTTGAAGTGGTCGTAAGTCAGAAATCAGTACATACTATATGAACCGCAAGGATATGTTAACAAGTAATGTGTCTGAATGCTAAAATGTATATGTCTGTTTTGTTATATGTTTAAAAAAATTGTACTGTTTGCTTATAGCGAAGTAATACAATATACAAAATATACTGTTCACTCCTGTACTGTTATAAATTATGAATCATAAGTGTACAGTGCTTCCTGGATGACCATAGTAAGTACAAGTGGTCATAAGTCACATACGTCTAAGTCACGGACAATCTGTAGTAATTTATTTTTTGTCTAAGTCTTGACTCTAATTTTTTATACAGACTCCTACCGTGATGCCTCTCAAAGTCCAGCACAACATGCAAGTGAGGATGAACTTGGCTTGCCCCACATTTGGGGAGGATGTCCCAGATTAACGAAGGGAAACGTGCCTGTGGGTAGTGAGCATGTGCCTTGTTCAGCCTGGGTAGACAAGAAAGTAAATACCAGAAATGTAATATATAACTTAATGTAAAAAGCAAGAGGAGCATTCATGCTAGTGATAAATATCTTGAAACAAAAAGAAATAAAGTCCATCATAAAAGTCAGAATCTTCAATTCAAATTTCCAGGCAGTCTTATTGTATGGCTCTGAAACATGGAGAACAACAAAACTGACAACCAAGAAATTACAGGCTTTCATAAATGGGTGCTTGCGAAGAATAGAAGGACAGATGTGGTATGACTAAATGGGAAACTGATGACACAAGAATCAGACAAGTGCCAGTGGAACAAGAAGTGAAGAGAAGACTCTGGTATTGGATAGGACACACATTGAGGAAATCTACTGATAACATTATGAGGTAGTCTTTGTTCTGAAAGTCCCAAGGTTAGAGAGGCCGAGGGGGGATAGAAAAACATATGGAAGAGAACTGGAAACAGATATAAAAGGGATATATGGAGAGACCATGAACAGATGGTACAGGTCATAAAGGCTTAGCATGAATTTGTTGCAGGCCTGTACTTTGTAGGGAGCTGAAAGATAAATGATGATGATAGTGAATTTAATTTTACTTCTTGACAAAAGACATGTAACAAATGACAGCATATGTCCTAAAATATCATAACGGAAACCAGGTCGTGAAATTCAAAGAAGATAGATGGAAATGACTACACAAGCTGCTTTTGTATTTGGAAGAATTATAAAATGGACAAGTGAAAACAAACAGAAGTATTAGACATTTGGAAGTAACATAAACTGGGCAAAATAAAAGTGAGAGATGTATTAGACATTTGGAAGAATTATATAATGGACAATAGAAAAGAGATAGAAGTATTAAACATTTGGAAGAATCATATAACAGGCAGAAAAAAAGAGAGAGCTGTGTTAGACATTTGGAAGAATTACATAAACATAAGAAAAATGAGACAGAAATATTATACATTAGGAAGAATTATATCATGCAAGAAAAAAAAAGATGAAAGTAATTCAAAATCTTTGAGATTCAAACCCAGTCTACCCAGGTGATGAATTAGTATCACCATCAGATTAAAGTAAACTGAGAATGCCAAAGTAATAGATCAGAAAACAAACATGCTGACAATTGGATGGTAAGACAGAAAGATAAGCAGCACTTTAAAGATGTAACATACACAGCTAACTTAGCCTTGGCAAGAAAGAATGGAAGATATCAACATTCTTTCATCACCCTCTAGCTCGGCAAGGAGCACTGGCCTTCAACAAACCCTTACCAAGTCCTTCTATTCCGTGTCATCAGCATAAAGTCTTTCCATTGCATCCTCCCCCCTTCATTTCTTTATCAAGCCATCTTGTGTTTTTCTGCCTCCCTCTACCTCTGTTACCCTGGAGATTCCTAAACAGAGACTGCCTTGTTGTTGTAATATAATACATTAATAATACGAACCACACATTGTAATAATATGCGAATCTTGACATGTACGACATCCTGTAAATAAACATGGCTACAAACTGAACATGCTTTTACTGAGTGCCTTCTGAAACATGTGTGTGCTTGTGTAGATGACGAGGTAATGCTTATATACATACACCATAACATTACATGGTGGCAGCGGTCGATACCGGACTGACGCAAAAAACAGCTACACGATAACACGTGAGTACAGTATTCGGCTAATTTTCGTCATCGAGGTCAGCCATGGCGGCGAAACAATATCGCAACGCACCGCAAATGAGATTCGCCGGTAAAGATGATAAGAGTGAAGCTTTCTTGTTATGGCGCCAACGCATAGATCTATATTCCAAGACCACTGGTCTGGAAGGACAAACCCTAACTCCATATATCCTAGAAGCATTGGACGATGAAGGTTTGAAAATTTACAACAGTTTTGCTACCGCCATGCCTGTGGAGTCGGCGACAGACCCCGCAGCCATATTGGACGAATTTGAAAAACGTCTGATAATAAAGCACACGAATTTTAGAGCGGCAAGATTAGAACTTCACCACCTGCGACAGAAACCTGGTGAAAGTCTAGATGATTTTTTCACTCGCATCAAGGAGAAAACAAGTGTATGCAAATTTAACAAAGAAGAAAAAGAGCGAATTATCGAACAGATCCTTCTCAGCACACCAATGCCAGAGTTCCAGAAATGGATACTGAGCCAGAGTGATACACTAACTATACAACAACTTCTGGATGAAGGCAGGAAACACGAGGCACAAGCACTAAACATTAAACAAATTCAGCAAGGTACATTAGCAGCCCAGGTGGATGCAGTGAAAAGCTATAAACCCAAACACAACAAAGCAACTGGTTCGAAGCAACAAGAAAAACACAACACAAGCAGAGGTGCTATGTGTAAATGTTGTGGCCTAAACCACATACAAAACCACTGTCCAGCTAAAGACTCTACATGTCATTACTGCAGAAAGAGGGGCCACTGGATAAAATTATGTTTCAAGAGGAAACAAGACAGTGCTCAACACAACCTTCACAGCAGAGAGTCATCAAAACAAACACACTTTATGATGACTGAGGACCTTGACTCCAGTGAAGAAAGTGATCCTTCCACATTTGATACTGTGAAAACTAACTTTCACTTACCCCAAACATCAAAGTTGATTTTGTCAAGTTTAGCGATAATCGGCTTGAACACATCAGAGAAGACACAATGAGAGATCCTATCCTTAACTCTCTCAAAGAACTGATATACCATGGATGGCCAAGCTCTATCAGGGAAGTTCCAATACACATCCGTCCATACTACTCTATGAGGGACGAGTTAAGCATCGAAGATGGCTGATCCTTAAAGGAGATCGCATTATTATACCAGAAACACAACGCGATATCATCCTTAAACAGCTCCATAATAGTCACCTTGGTATTGTGAAGACACAACTGAGAGCAAAGAAAGATGTTTACTGGCCACAGATAAAAAAGGACATAGAAACACTATGTAAAAACTGTTCAATTTGCCAAGCACGTGCAAATAGGCAGTGCAGAGAACCTCTCATACCATCAGACATACCATTGAGCCCTTGGAGCATTATAGGAACTGATATTTTCTCAATCGACAATAATGACTATCTTATTATTGCTGATTACTACAGCAAATTTCCCATCATTGAGAAACTTCCACAACCCTCACCATCAGCTGTTATTGCAGACATTACAAAGAAGTATTGCAGCATGTTTGGCATTCCAGATGAAATTAGATCAGACAATGGTCCACATTTCTCAGGCCAAGCATACAGAAACTTCACTAAGGACTGGAAGATCAAACACACAACATCATCACCTAGATACCCTAAATCTAATGGTTTCATTGAGAGACAGATACAAACTATCAAGTCAATCATGAAGAAAACAAGAACAGAGGATGTACACCTAGCACTCTTGAGATGGAGAACAACACCGGTAGACAGTAAGATCGACAGTCCAGCAGAACTTATGTTTGATAGAAGAATTAAAGACCTTCTACCATCTAAGGTCCACTTCCGTCCACAACATAGAGACAGCACATATGATCAACTTCAGCATCGTCAGCAAGTTCAGAAATCCAACTATGACAAATGTGCTAAAGACTTACCACCATTATATCCTGGTCAGCATGTGACTACCTACAACCACGACAATGACACATGGTCAAAAGCAACAATCATTTCCAGAAACCCTGAACCCAAGAGCTATACCTTAAGACCAGACAGCAGCAACAACCTCCTGAGGCGAAACAAAGTGGACATTAGAGAAATCCCACAGAATACAACAGAGAAGAGAACTCCCACGCTTACAACAGGCAATGCAGTAACTCCAGACCTTGGTACCCCACAAAACCAACAAGCGCCAAGGCCGAAATCACAACCAACTCAAGCTAAACCAGGGACTTCCGCAGAACCACCAGCACTTTACACCACTCGTTCTGGCCGTACAGTGACACCTCCCAGCCGATACAGACAGTGACATATATATACTCACACTGAGCATTACACATACTTATCCTTTATCACATGAAACATTTGTTGGAAATGTTTGCACACATTTTTTTTTTTTCAAAAAAGGGGGGATGTAATATAATACATTAATAATACGAACCACACATTGTAATAATATGCGAATCTTGACATGTACGACATCCTGTAAATAAACATGGCTACAAACTGAACATGCTTTTACTGAGTGCCTTCTGAAACATGTGTGTGCTTGTGTAGATGACGAGGTAATGCTTATATACATACATCATAACATTACAGTTGTGCTATTAACAGTTTTCCTGAATATTTGTCTGATCCAGACCCAGTGTCTTCTCCCCATCTCTTATTCCACTAGCTTTTGTCCAGTTATTGTCATCACTTTCGCCCTGGTGATCTTGTCATGCCACTTCGGTTCACCTGATCTACTTAAGACCTCATTAAATATGTCAACATGCAGCAGTGCTCTAAAGACCTGACAACAGCAGACGCTGCAATTTCATACATTTTTTTTTCTTATTTCAAAACACTAGGGATGTGAAAGATAAAAGAAGAATGTCTGTAAATAAGTTTTTTTTTTAAATGTAGAATCAATGCAAAACAAAATTTACAAATTTTATACTTAAGAAACATTTTACCACATTTCTGTGAGCTGAAAGAGATCTAAAAACTCTTCCAGGTTCCAATGTAGGGGGTCGTGCTTCTTAAAGGCCAATAAAGCATGAAGAGAATCAATTTTAAAGATGTTAGATGCTGAGAAAGCATGGCTGGACTCAACACGCCCGAATGAATGTTCAGCCGTGAACCTTGGGAGAGAATATACTGAAAACTGTATAAACTATTTACATATTACATTTAGTAAAATTACATGTAATAAAAAATATGCAAATTAACGTTTCTAAAACATGTACCACCAAGTAAATAATATTTTAAACATTCTTTGTTCTTACAATATCACTAACAAATCAAATGAGCTAAAATCAAACCAGCATAAATGCTACCAACAAACAACACAATTTACAATACCTACTCTTTGAACTTGCAGAAGTCACAGCTTCCAGCAGTATTCTTCATAAGCTCATCAAAACTGAAAGAGACAGGACATAATAAGTACAATATGTTGTTGTTGTTGTTCTTGTTTAACTAGGGCTGCTGAGCTTCTCACTCTTTAGCAGCCAATACCAAGTTGAAGACTCCTTGGTATTATCTACACTGTAGATCTTGGCTTTTCCTGTGGCTTTTCTGCCATTCTGCAATGTGTTGAGTTGAAGTCATGAGCTCCAGTTTCTCCAGCTTGGCTTGCATTTAAAGGATCATCACATCTGGTCCTAAGCTAGGAGTAAGAAGTGCATGGCATACTGTGCATTCCCCGCCATCCAAGGGGGCTCTCCAACTATGCAGATTTAAAATACTACTCTGGTTCTGGGCTCTCCCAAGGAATTGTCACGTCCTGCACAAAACCACTTCTCAGCTTCCCCTGCCTATCACTGGGTCCACTAGTGAGATCATTTCTGCATGCAGTCAACCAAGTCAAAGCCAAAGAATCACGTCTGGGGCTCAAGTGACTTCTCCAAGCTTAGTGTGCAATACTGGTTTCTCAACAAGTTTCACCACAGTGGGAATCCCTGGAAGTGTGTGGATGATTTCAAAAGTCAATGAGGATGTAATTAACCTCACAGACGTAGGTTCACTTCCACATGCATATATTGTAGCATACAATAAAAATATATTCTCATGAAATTTTACAAAAATGTATACAGAGAAATTTGTGTGGAACACAACTTTTGCTACAGTTCTTATCAATTACTATACAAATAAATTAAACACCACTCATTTAAAGAAATCAAATGACAATTTTTTTAAAGTGCAGAAATGGTGTGGTAGTTGCCCCCTATAGTCATTACAATCTCTATAAATCTACTCTGAACCATCCTCAAATTTTGTCTTCAGTTCATTTCTGAGCTCGGAATGACTAAAAACCAACCCCATGAATTCAAAGTATGTGTTTAATGTAGTTTGTGTTTCAGAAATGTAGACATGACATCACTGAGAAAATGTGCTTAATTCTGCATGATAACCCAATGGGGATACTTTTGACAGTTCCCAATATAAGGAGAGTTGTTTATTCTTGGTACTTGGGGATGTTACTATCACTTTCAGCTCAAACAAACAAAACTCCTTAAAATTATTATCACCACACCAATGACATCAGAATTGGAAGATATTCTGCACACTGAAGCGTGTGAAAGTTTACTTAAGGAACATGATAAGCAAAGGATAGGTTATTGCTCTGTCCATACTAGCCACAGAGAACAAACTAATAAAGTATATCCCTGACTTCACTATTTTATTTTATTTTTTATCGTACGTCCGCTATTACTCGAGGCGAAATCTCCTGTTATGTCTAACCTGAGACTGATATTACGTGAGTATCCCTTTTTTCCCTGTGCAATGACAGGTGTCCTCTCGCCATTCAGGCAGATACTTGCCGATTTTGAAGGTACCCATTAGAGCTGGGTTGGCTCAGGAGCTGTTCAGGTTATTCCAGTCACTGGTCGATGACACTCTTTCAAATTTCCTCGCCAGGGCTCGAACCTGGATCACCCGATCACCAGCGCAGTGTGGTAACCATTACACCAGTGTGGCTCCCACTTCAGTACTAAAGCCATTAATAACTTTTCTAGACTGAAGAACAGGCATGCAGATTTGTTCTCAATTTTTCAACATATAACAATAAAATATTTTTGCCCCGTTAGTTTGATCTTGTCGATCTTCTTCTTCTTCTTCCTCGTTCGCCCTGAAAAGGACGGTGGTTGTGTTGTGTCTGTTTACGCCGTAGCTGTGATATCTGCACCTTTCGGTCAACACATCCGACTTCAGCACGGCATTTTTTAGGGACTGGGTTTGCCTTCCCGTTTCGATCCGTACTCGCTCAGCCAGACTGCACTGCTGCAGACTGTTTCCAGGACCACCACGTGGAGGTGGAGTACGGTCTTGACCAGCTCTGGTTCGCTGGTCCTGATGCAAGCAGTCAAGCTATGGGTCGCTGACTGCATTCACTATTGCTGCATCTTTGGGTCCCTTGTATTTGTTTTTGCTGTCATCTTGTCATCATATTATCATCTTAAACTCTTGTTGTGCTTTATGCTTGTGCATATCTCATTTTTCCTTGTCACT
This sequence comes from Oreohelix idahoensis, assembly GCA_024509875.1. NCBI lineage: Eukaryota > Metazoa > Mollusca > Gastropoda > Stylommatophora > Oreohelicidae > Oreohelix > Oreohelix idahoensis. Next base: position 67,293 of record JAMPIV010005652.1, on the reverse strand, counting down.
CCCTATGGACCATGAAGCCACCACCCAGGAACCTTGAACCAATCATGTTCATGCTCTTACAGTAGTTGTTTGTTTCTATGGCAATTAGTTTTACATGATCAAGTTGCCAGCCCAATGCACTACCTCATATTGGTCATTTTGTATGACATGCCTAAGGGTGCATTAGTTCTATTCTGTCTTTATTTCTTCTGAGACCCCCGGGAACTATGCAAGGCTTGTGCATACATAAGCACATACCCCCGGGAACTATGCAAGGCTTGTGCATACATAAGCACATACCCCCGGGGAACTATGCAAGGCTTGTGCATACATAAGCACATACCCCCGGGAACTATGCAAGGCTTGTACATACATAAGCACATACCCCTGGGAACTATGCAAGGCTTGTGCATACATAAGCACATACCCCCGGGAACTATGCAAGGCTTGTGCATACATAAGCACATACCCCCGGGAACTATGCAAGGCTTGTGCATACATAAGCACATACCCCCGGGAACTATGCAAGGCTTGTGCATACATAAGCACATACCCCCGGGAACTCTGCAAGGCTTGTGCATACATAAGCACATACCCCCAGGAACTATGCAAGGCTTGTACATACATAAGCACATACCCCCGGGAACTATGCAAGGCTTGTGCATACATAAGCACATACCCCCGGGAACTATGCAAGGCTTGTGCATACATAAGCACATACCCCCGGGAACTATGCAAGGCTTGTACATACATAAGCACATTTCTAAAAAATGATTTAAAGATATCCCCACATGCCAAAAAAAAACATTGCAGCTGCAACTGTTCACGAGTGTTGCTAAATTATGCACCACGTATCTTTGACTGTTTTGTTGTCTTCTGACTGAGGTTAATCTGTCTTTGTTGTCTTCTGACTGAGGTTAATCTGTCTTTGTTGTCTTCTGACTGAGGTTAATCTGTCTTTGTTGTCTTCTGACTGAGGTTAATCTGTCTTTGTTGTCTTCTGACTGAGCTTAATCTGTCTTTGTTGTCTTCTGACTGAGGTTAATCTGTCTTTGTTGTCTTCTGACTGAAGTTAATCTGTCTTTGTTGTCTTTTGACTGAGGTTAATCTGTCTTTGTTGTCTTCTGACTGAGATTAATCTGTCTTTGTTGTCTTCTGACTGAGGTTAATCTGTCTTTGTTGTCTTCTGACTGAGGTTAATCTGTCTTTGCATGTGACTACTGCTAGTTTGGTTGTTTGATTTGCAGACTAGAAGAACTCTTCTTATGCTTCATATGCAATGGCGACTGTATGGATTTTTCAACCTGGTTTGAGGTCTCATTTTGGTGCCCCTCTCTTGTGCCATTTTGTATCGTTCTCTTATGAGGGTCAGTTTCACGCTATTGACTTGGATCAAACTATTACTGCAATTTTTTTTTTAAATGTCCTCCCTCAAGATGGCGCCCTATGCAGCAGAACCACTCACACTGCCCAAGAGCTAGCTGTCAATAATAAACCCATTTTAGTATAATTTTGCCTTCAACAAATCCATGTTAAAATTAACACATTAACTACCGCAAGCCGCTGTCAGCGGCTCACAAAATAATCACATTTGGACCGCAAGCCGCTCAGAGTGCCAATCTAATTTTAGTAATAAAACGAATGAAAAATGTACTGAAAAACTTTCTGATCTGGTTTGAGATTTTAAGTTGCCACCGGAAAACAAATTCCCAAAGCATGGTTGTTGTAGAACACTGGAAAATTGATATTATGTTCATATTTTTCAGCGTTTTGGATTAGTTACCAAATCGTGTAAAACTGTTTACCGTGGCAACTAGTGATAGGACCACAAAAAATGCGTGTACATCTCGTCTAACGGCTGAATAGGATAGAAACGTGTTTCAACAATTGACTGATTGATCTAGCGACGAGGACAAGAGTGAAAACGGTGTGCACATTGATTGAAATTGTGATTTTGATAGAGATGGGGCGCAAGCAGTCATAATTGTGAAAATATTGCAAGTCCTCGGCCATCGGAGGGCCGTTAAATAGCAACAACCTCTATTAGAGTTACAACCGGTGTTTATTGTAATAGTGCATTCATTGATCTTTAAAATGACGTGTAATTCATAAAAATCTGTAAACAGTTACGAAAACTACAGCTTACTTTGTGCAAACACCTACAGGATGAAAATGGGAAAAAATTTAATTCAGCCACAGTGTGTTTTTCAATTCGGTAGTTAATGTGTTAAGTAACTTATTGAATGCCTCATGCACTACTTACTACTCATTTTCTGGCTGGTCAGGTGGCAGCACTGGTCTTTTATCTCTTAGAGGATTGAAAATGGTGTGCTCTCTCGTGTACTCACTCACAACATGGATAATATCCTGTGGTACATAAAGTACAAAAATAATCAGCATCTTTTGCTATACTTATTATGTAGAATAGAAGGATTGACATGGTATGACAAGATCACTAATGTGGAACTGATGGCAAGATCACTAATGTGGAACTGATGACAAGATCACTCATATGGAACTGATGACAAGATCAATCATGTGGAACTGATGACAAAATCATTAATGTGGAACTGATGACAAGATCACTAGTGTGGAACTGATGACATGGTATGACAAATAACTAATGTGGAACTGATGTATAATATGGCACTCTCTTTGGCACATCTCTACACCACAGGGTAGATGAAGAATGACTAAGTAAGTGCCCCTTACTGAGCATGCAGCATCAATTTAACTGACCCCCTTCCAGAAAACCTGCACCAAGCATTCATATATTTTGAAGCAGTGGTTTCAATAGCAACCTGCTTCACATGATGATGTTGCCAGCCTCATATTAGTTGCCATGTACTAATTGCCTGAGGGTGGATTAGTCCTATCCTTTCTTTATCTAATCAGAAACCTCTGGGAACTTCACACTTACTGAATTAAACAATATCTATATTGCACTATACAATATCACACATGTATGCAGACACACATCACGCCTTTCGTTCAAGAATAGTCCGACAACACAAGCCTCATCATACCTGATCATAAACTTCCTTGTACAAATCTTCATTGTTCGCTAACCAACCTCGGACTTTTCCTTGAAAAGGTTCTGGAATCTTAAGAGTTGCCTTTCTTGCCTCCAAAGTAAAGATAAATGCAAACTTTTTGTAATACTTTCTGCAGAAGAAGGGCAGTATGTTAATCAAGGGTTACAAAAAACATGAATGACAAAACAGGTATAAAATTACTGTAAACAGCCAATCAGAAGTGTAACCAGAAATATAAAACACAGTTAATTAAATCATTGTACAGAAACCCACTTTCTATTTTTAAATGTTTAAATCTTTGTTCATGACAATGGGATATGAAATGGAATAGATGTTAAAACGTGTAGCAATAATTGCAATTGTTTATTCCTTAAAATCTTTATTTGTTAATTTCCAGAAACAAAATAAAATAAAATATAAAACAGCCAATAAACTGACACGTTACAAGGGACAGCAACATTTATTGTCTGCCTTTGTATTTTATGTTGAACAGTCCAGTTCCTGCGCTGAACTGTAATTTTAGTATGAAATATCATTTTGTGTAACAGAAAGGCAGTTAATACCATTTATTTTGACATTTAAAAGAGAGGAAGTTAATTCCCTTTTTTTTGCCATTCGTGTCATAAAAATTAGTTGGATAGAACATTTCTTGTTAAAATGTAAGAGGTATGAACAAATGAGAATACCAATATTAGATTATTTGCAGGCATCCAATTTACCTATAAATATAGAAGAGGTGTTAAGAGTAGGCAGACCTAGGGAAATGCATAATATAGTCAAACAATATTTAACACGAACAAATGTTAATATATGGTGGCTAGGAAGGTGAAGGTCTGATGCTGTTATTACAATGCTTAGGACTTTTAACAGATGAAAGTCAATTAATTATCTGTTAAAGTCAGTTATATAACTGGAACCACCAGGCCTTTACACCCCTTCACTTTGTTTGTTTGTGTGTTTGTTTGTTTGGTTGGTTGGTTGGTGGGTAGTTGGGTTGGTTGGTTGGTTGGTTTTTTTTTTTATTATTTATTTAATGTATAAGCACAATTGTGATTGTCCCTATTTCTTTCTCATATCGGCAGTTTTTCATATTATTTGGAATTGAAAACAATCAACATCATCAGTTGCCATCTCCACAACAATGGATCTCCAACGTCTTCTGTCTCTTGTCTTGGTGGTGCACTCTGATAGACTCTTTCCTGTCCATCTCTTGATGTTATCTTCCCACTTATAGCGCTGTCTTCCCCTTGCACGTTTGCCTTCAACTCTCCCTTTTGTTATGGTCTTCTGCAAGGTGTTATGCCTTTTTATGTGGTCAAAGTATTTTAGCTGCTGAACTTTAACCTCCCTCATTAGTTCTCTTTTCATACCTAGATTTTCTAGGACCTCCTTATTTGTTTTCATCTCTTTCCATGAGATACGCCCCATTCTTCTATATATCCACATTTCAAGAGCCTCAATTCTTTCTTCCAAATGCTTATTCATCGTCCATGTTTCCGCACCATACAGAAATGCAGAATATATATAACACTTTATGATTCTCAGTTTTAATTTGTGAGATAACTGTTTAGATGTCAGTATATGTTTCATGTTGTTGAATGTAGCTTTGGCCATTCCTATTCTCTTCTTGATTTCTGTTTCACATCTGCCATCTTCTGTTATTATATGACCAAGATATACGTAGCTCTTGACTTGTTCCAGGATTTTCCCATTTACGCTTATCTTTAATGTGGGTTTATCGTCTGTTTTGCTAATTATCATAGTTTTTGTTTTCTCAATATTAATGTCGAGTCCATATTCATGAAAACAATATATATCCTAATTATAACCCATCAGAGGTTGAACGGGATATTTTTCTTCATTAATTTAAAAAAAAAAAAAAGTTGGATAGAAATGAAGAAATAATAATTTGAAAATGTTCGATCACTCTGTATTTGCTTCAAATTAGAAAACTGCACAGAGAACTGATGATGATTGAAGACATCAGGGACTGTACTTAATGGTGTCTTCTTCTTCTTCCATCCTTAGCCGCTGACCGACAAAGCAGTCCGTGGCCAATACGCCTAGTGGCGCCTTAGGGCAACAAGAAATTAACTGTTGTTCCGTTACGCCTAGTGGCGTTTATTGGTACAACAAAAAATTAATTGTTGTTTCCGTAATCAGAGTGACTGGCAAGCGGGTGATCAGCCCCTGTGTAAACTTAATGGTGCGATATGAACAAAAATGCTGGCTGACATTAACACTCAGTGATTGAATGAATGAATGAACAAATGAATGAATGAAAGCTTAGCTCCACTGTGTACACTCAAGAGAATACTTCTTGTATATCTCCTGTTGTTTTGCCACCATTGAACATTCTTTTTCTTCTTCATTCGCCGTCATATAACCACATCTATTTCTCTCATAAAATTAGTGGTCTTAGGCTTCTCTCAATCGCCCTCATATAACCACATGTACCTCTCTCATAAAGTTGAAAGTCTGTCTCAGACTAATCTCACCACCATACAGTTTCTCCTACTAAAGAGTTTCTGAAGGCTATGCTGTCACCCTGCTCCTTTCATAGAGCCGACGGTCTTCTTCCCATTGTTTGAACTGAACTACACCTTTCTCCTGATTCTGGTTTTCAGAAAGCATTGCAGGTCTCCGGTCTTTTGAAGCGATTTATCTTCTTTTTTTTTCTGCCAGCAGTTCTTTGTTTCAGTTTAAGTTCATAAATTTGATCAATATATCTACTTTGTCATAAGCGTATACACACTCTCATATGTGTGTGTACATAGATGCATGTGTGCTTGTACTAGTGATCTAAGAGTGAGACTGGGTCAGCCACAGTTTACTGGATTCGGTGAAGATTCATCTACAAAAGAGCTGGCAATGTCTAACTAGAGCAGAAGAGGCAACAACAGACAATATCTAAACTCCACCTCATGGATTTTATCAAACTCAGAACACAAGAGTCAGATGCCACAAGTGGTTCATTCAGTCACTACAGTCTTCATCACCACCACCATTATCATTATCATCATCATGATCATCATCATTACCACCATCATCATCATCGTGATCTTCATCAATTATTTAACTGTTCTTCATGAGTATTACTATTAGGGCTGCAACAGTTGCTGGCCACGCATTTCTACTTTGGGCTTCTTTCGTTAGCTCTTGCCCCCCCCCCAAATCTTATTCACCTCTGGGCCTCCCCCCCCCCCCTTGCTACTTTCTTCAAGAATAGGCCCCCTCTATGCTATCTACTTCAGCTCTTGGCCCCCGCCCCACTACCTTCTTTAGCTCTAGGCTCCCTCCTCACTATCTTCTTCATCTCTGAGTCCCCTCCACAATACTTCTTTAGCTCTCGGCCCCTCCCCGCTACTTATCAAGTTCTGAATCCCTCCCTGCTACTTTCTTCAGATCTGGGCCCTCTACCCACAACCTTTTTTTAACTTTGGGGCCCCTCCCTGCTTCCTTATTCAGCTCCAGGCCCCTCCTCACTACCTTCTTCAGCTCTGGGCCCTCCTCCTCACAAGAAATTAGCATGTAGAAAGAGTGGTAGTTAATAATGCCAGAGTGGGGTGAAAAGTAGAAAAAAAAGAACGAACGTATTTCGTGACACCCCCGCCCACATTTGATTCAACTAGCTAAATGTTTGTGTCTTTGATCTTATCAGACTGTTGTCGTGCTGGTGGTAACTGGTTTCTTTTTTTTTTTTTTTTTTAATCTAATTTTACACAGCACAGTATATTTAGTCTGCATTTTGTTTCTTAAAGTGTGTATTACATTATTTTTAAAAACAAATAAATATATAATTAAAAATAAACCTGAAATCATAATATTAATATGCCGTTCACAAGGGAGTTGTTAACTGTTGCGGATAAAAGTTAGCTATTACGGATGAACGTTAACTAGTACGGATAACAGTTAACTATTGCTGATAAAGATAACTATTGCGGATAAAGGTTAACTTATGCGGATAAAACTTAACTATTGCTGATAAAGATAACTATTGCGGATAAAGGTTAACTTATGCGGATAAAAGTTAACTATTGCTGAAAAAGATAACTATTGCGGATAAAGGTTAACTTATGCGCATAAAAGTTAACTATTGGGGGTAAAAGCAGAAACATTAACACACCCCCCCCCCTTTTTTTTTTTCACTGTGTGACGTCACACATGTGGACGACCACTATGGATCCATGAAGAAAAAGTTTAATCCGGCACTGCTGTGCCCAACAAACATTTTTACATTTTTTTTTCCCAGGACAGAACAAACGAACGTAAAAATCTTACTGCAAATGTGCTAACAGTAATGTGAGACAAGCACGGACAAATATCTTACTGCAAATGTGCTAACAGTAATGTGAGACAAGCATGGACAAATATCTTACTGGCACAATGGAGTTGGTGACTTTTCCCACTGTTTTGTCATGTTTACCAGGCCCGTTATACTGTAGTGACCTCCCCTGACACACTCTGACCTGAAATAAACCTGCCAGAGAGGTTCAGATAACAACATTGGCTGAGGGGAAAAAGAACAGTTCGTGGCAAACATTTGGTATATAGATTATCAATAACAGTGCCGGCTCCCATGGGCCTGGCTGGTGGAGATATCTATAAATAATTTGTAAGTTGCGTGTGTTCATATGGCGCGCGCGGGAGGATAAAACACAACAATGGTTCGTGATGACAATATCATACACAGCAAATACAGTACGGGCCTTGCGTCGTCAAGGTTGCACTAACACGACAAAATATGTAAATGTTATCCGTTGATAAACTGAAAAATTACAATGTATAAGAAATGTTATAATTACTCGAAACAAACGGCGCTAAAATATAGATCTGCCTTTAGGTTTGTCTAGTTCACCTCTATTGTTGCCAGGAGTAAAGCCGTTAGACTGATGTAGAAACTAAATGTTTTACATCCAATTTTCGTTTGAAAGTCCTTGCGCTGAACATTGTTTTTCAGTTTCGAACTGGAATAAACACATAGATAAACTAGTGGAGTCTTGCAGAGGATTGACTAACTTATTAAGATATTTGAAAGGTAATGGATGGGGTGCAAGCACTAAGACAATGCTCACTTTTTATAAATCTTTTATTAGAGGAAAAATAGATTATGGAAGTATAATATATGACTCTGCTGCACACAGTAACAAGATTAAATTAGACAGAATTCAGCATCAGGCTTTATGTACAATAGCAGGTGCAATCAGATCAACATCAATGGGAGCTATAGAGGTGGCTTTAGGAATCATACCCTTGGAATTACGGAGAAAGGAGTTAAGACTAAATTACATAAACAGAGTTATGTTGGATAAGTCTCACCCAGCACATACAGCTTTTACCAGATGCCAACTAACAACTCAGGCCAAGCCAATGAATACCACTAGATACCCTACAGGATGGAAGTGTATGGAGGAAATTGTCCATCTGGGTACATTAATTACATCAATTAATAACAGTTGTGAATACAAGCCAGTGATTCCGCCCTGGGAGATCAAGAAACCAGACACGGACTACCACCTAGCAGAAATACTTAAGAAAACAAATAATATAGAAAATATTAAAAACACAGCCAATAAATATATACAACAAATATCAAAAGACAGCATTACTGTGTACACAGATGGATCCAAGGGAGAGGATGGCAAATTGGGGATAGGAATATATATTCCAATATGGAAAATGGCAAAAGAATATAGCATCACGGAAAATACATCCATTTTCACTGCAGAGATGGTGGCAATACTAAAAGCACTAGAAATATTCTGTAATAACCCTCCCAAAAAATTAATAGTTTTAACTGACTCTCTTTCAACAATTAAAGCACTTAGAAACTTACGAGAATGTAGTAGACCTGATATAGCAGAGGAGATTTTTCGGGCTACTACATACTTATATTCCAGAGGATGTTCAGTATTAATTGCTTGGATACCTTCACATGTTGGCATAGAAGGAAATGAAAAGGCAGATAAAGAAGCCAAGAAAGGTAGATCTGATAAAAATCTAATAAATGTAGGGATTAGTAAATCAGAAATTAAGAGCTTAATTAAAGATTTAATAACAGATGAATGGAAAGCAGAGTGGGATAAAAATCTGAAAGGAAGACATGCATATAAGATGTTCAGGGCTCCAACAAGAAAATGTCAGATATCTAGGGAATTGAAAATTCCCAGTAATAAGAAACTTCTCAGACTACAGCTGGGAAAAGGCTATTTCAGAATAGAAGAACCTTACTGTGCAAGATGTCTTCAAGACAATAATATAGAACATTTCTTGTTAAAGTGTAAGAGGTATGACCAAATGAGAATACCAATATTGGATTATTTGCAGGCATCCAACTTACCTATAAATATAGAGGAGGTGTTGAGAATAGACAGACCTAGGGAACTGCATAATATAGTCAAACAATATTTAACACGAACACATGTTAATATATAGTGGCTGGGAATGTGAAGGTCTGATGCTGTTCTTACAATGCATGTGACTTTAAACAGATGAAAGTCAATTAAATATCTGGTAAAGTCCGTTATATAACTGGAACCACCAGGCCTTTACACCCCTCCACTTTAATAGTATTCTTGTTCATAGTTACTTCTTGATTTTGTTTGTTTGTTTTTTATTTTATTATTTAATGTATAGGCCTAAGCACAATTGTGAGTATCCCTATTTTCAAATGTGATGCCACTTTCTCATGTCGGCAGTTGTTCATATTATTTGGAATTGAAAACAATATATATCCTAATTATAACCCATCAGAGGTTGAACGGGATTTCTGCTTATCTTCATTAATTTAAAAAAAAAAAATTTCAGTTTCTTAAAATCTACTTTGTTCATAGTAAACATGAGAGTTAAATCAAAGTTCTCAAAATAAAACTAACTAAAACTCTGAATTTTAGACATATTTATAGTACATCTGTACATACCGCTACTTGCTGTATGTTGATTTTAGTTTTCTAGCCCATTATATTAGGAGGACCTCATTAATTTGTACCTGAAGCCCTTTGCATTGTAGTTACGCCACTGCATACAGTCGCTCATTTTCAATAGCTCACCAACATATATTCATCTCTGACACCTCTTCCACACATCAGTTATCTTCTTATCTATCGCCCACACATATCTGACTTCCTATATCATTCACTTACACTCTCTGATGATATATGTGCCTACATAGATCTCTGCTAATATATCTCCCACAATTTCCATTCTGATGTCTATCCCGCCGTCTCTCTTCTGATATCTCTCCCGCAGTCTCTCTTTTGATATCTCTCCCACAGCTTATATTCTGATATTTCCCCCACAGTTTCTCTACTGGCTTACTCCCCTCACAGATCTCTTCTGATAACTTCCACACACAGTCACTCTCTTCTGTCACCTTCCCCACACAGTCCTTTATTCAGACATCTTCCCCACACAATTCTCTCTTCTCACACCTTCCGCACGTAGTCCTCTCTTCCGACATCTTACCCACATAGTCACTTTTTTCCGACTCCTTCCCCACACAGCCATTCTCTTCTCACACCTTCCTCATATAGTCCTCTCTTCCGACATCTTCCCCACACAGTCATCTCTTTCGACTCCTTCCCCACACAGTCATTCTCTTATCACACCTTCCCCACATAGTACTCTCTTCTGACATCTTCCCCACACAGTCCTCTTTTATGCCATCTTTCCCATACAGTCATTCTTTTCCGACATCTCTCCTGCATAGATCTCTCCTATGTTGACTCTCCTACGCTTATCTTCCACGTCGATCTTTCTTATGATATTTCTTCCCACATCTCTTCCTCAGTTCTCTCGTCTCTGCTTTCACACGCGATGTGTGGCTTCTGATATTTCTCCCACACAACCTCTTTCTCTCTACTTACATAAGTGGCCTATTCACATGCACAGATGAAAGCGACGCAAGCACAGTTGAGCTCTCATATATTTACTCACACTATTAATAGGTGACTCCACCTCAAAGCCAGGCCACACTGAGTATCTTGACTTGTGTTGTGCGTAAAATTGGAACTTCTCTGAGATACCCAGCTGATACACGATGTGAAACAGAAAATACGTCAGTAGCACACCCACAAGTATCAGCCATTGTTTCTTCCACTTAATCGCTATAGACATGGTGCATGCCTTTAATCTGCTGCCTGTGCTATCCTCTGCAGCTGTAGGCAATAATTTCTTCGACATTTCCATGAACGTATACAAACTGCAATGAAATAAAACAAAGAAATCATTATAACTGTGTTTACTGTACAGTCTATGGTATCGTTAGGCAACCCAGGAAGTGTGGAGATCTTCTTTAGAAACATTGAGCTCTCTAAAGATTTACCTTGAAAAAAAAATCATGTTTGTTTTCGAGTTTCAGATTGTTCAGATTTTGGAATACGCAAGTGCCTAAATGTAACATTTATGTGTGCGGGACTCGGTGCGTCCAGCAATTCCATCAACAACGCGTTGGGAAATGCAAACTAAATTATATTTTACCGACTGTTGTCTTAACTTCAAAGATTCATATCTTATTTAGTTCATTATTATAGTGATATTTTGTAAGCTAGCTTGTGGGTTTTCACTGGAAATGAGTATAAAGTATCTTTAATCCTGGGGATTCAGTCATATAATATGCAAGCTTAAGGGTCTTTTATATTTGGACATGCGCCCTAATATAACCGACTGGGCTGAACGGGAAGCGCCGCGCCAAAACTTTAAAAAAAATGTACCAAATTATCTCCTGTGATTTACCGATAGATAGAGATGACCGGTTGCTGACCACTGGTCTGTGGTAACATTGTCAGAGAAGTCAGTGTTCAGAGACAACAGGTTAATAGGATTATGTACTCAACATAAAGCTAGTGGCAGACATTTTGTTTGGATCGGGACTTTTTGTGTGAACTGGGATATTTTGTATGGATTGGAACCTTCGTTTGGATTTACAATTTTGATCGGATTAAGTTTATATATTTGTCATAACCAGCGTTCGACTGAGAGAGTGGTTAGAGCGCTGGTCTCTCACGGCAAATAGTTTCAGAGCTATTGTTAGTGCATTAAAATCCTGTGTTTAAAATATTTTTTTAAATATTTTTTAATTTCTTCCTTTTAGTGTTATATTTTTGTTGTTTTTAAATTTAAGTCAAATGTAATCGATGCGCAAATGACATTATCAGTTTGCAATAAATGAGTCCAAAGCACAGGAGACGGATTTCATTATTAAGTATATTACACGGAAAGTTAATATTTTTTTAAATTTTTGTTTTAAATTCTGATAAGAGTTGTAAATTACATTTTTTAAATGTAGTTGTCAGTTGTGTGAATGTCTGTGCACGAGCTTGCTATAGCATGTGTGTGGAAAGGGTGGGGAGGGGGGGGAGAGGAGAGAAGTTTCAATATTTCTCTCAAGAGAGACAATCTTTTTGGAAAGAATACATCTAGATTATTTGCAGTTATCGCCCATTTCACTGATAAAACAATACCAAAAAAATTATAATTTTAATTTTATTCATTTTATTATTTTTACGACTGATTATTGTATTGTCATGGGGAATACACAACAATGCCAAGTTTCAGAGCTATTGCTCATCTGGAAGTGATTCAAAAATCAATTGCAAGATTTGAAGGTGACAAGAGAGTGACATACGTTGCAAGTTAAAGAAAAACCTGTAATAAAAACGGTCCTCACACTATTATCACTGTCGTACAGATAGGTTGTGAGTTATTTTTGGCCCGTCTGAGTAGAGTGGAGGGTGATAGGTACGTGAGAAAGGTGTGAGAAATAAATTTCGCGGGGGTTAGCTTAAGGAAAAAGATATGTCTCTAGGATAAGTTTCTCTTCCAGCCTATCTATATGACTGTAATTTAGTACAAGACAACCTTGCCCTCCTCATACATATAAATATAAGTTTAACTACACACGCACACAGCTATGTGACAACAAGACACACAAACGTGAAAAAACTACGGTTAATTGGGTATGGGTCTGACCAACGCACAAAGTTAAATTTCTTTGTTGTTTTTTATCATTAAACTTGACAACACCAATTATCTAAAGAAAAGATCAAACAAATCAGATTTATATACATATGAAATATCAAAAATAGATTCGCCCTCCTCCTAAGGATAAAAGAACCAAAAGTTAATAACCCAAAGGTCGAAGGTTAGAACTATGATACAGAGTAGACAGTAGAGTAAACAAAGTCTGACTCTATACGTACAGTAAAGTAAACAAATTAGGCAAATCCAGAGTTGGTAAAATCTCTGTAACAAAGAAAAATATTCACTCTCTCTTGCAAACAGTGGCCACTCTCTCACTCTTACCTCCTAGGAGACATACCTCGGCGTACAACTATCCTGTTCAATTCCCACCTTGGCCCTAGTTCATCCTTTAACAACAACTTTTGAGGGGAACGCCAAATCTGGTAGTTTTTCTAGCTAACAAATGTTACTGTGAATAGTTGATGTAGGAACGTGCTCTTGTGGTTCACAATTAAAAAAAGAGGCAAATACTTCCAGTATCCGAATACGTCTGGTTGAAAAAAATGTTACAATGATAAATGATGATAATCCTATCCCCTGACTCTATGTTAGAGTGTCGATTCTGAAGGAGCGTAAATTTCTGAATGCTTCGCTTGAATACGACTGTCAGACATCGGGAATAAATGTTATCTTTTGTACATCCCAGTGGGCTGATAAAATTGAAAAAAATATTGCTGGGGGGTTTGGTAAGTCCAGTTAAATTACTTCTAGCGTCAGAACTGTTCTCATGTATCTTTGGCGCGTACACGCTTATAATGAAGATCGGTACCGCTCAAACCAATTTGAGGCACAGGTAACTAACAGTAAAATTTCCCAGACCGAAACAAACAAAAGAAAAGACCGCTGGACGCTCTTGATCAGGTCTGCTAGGAATATAAGAAAAAAATTTATGGAAAAATGCTACTATTCTATATAGCTATATATATGTACACAGTCGGTGACAAGACTGTCTCTTATCCACTCCGTCAGTGTTCTGATTAAAGTTAAATGGCACAGGTGTTTGCTTTAGCCTACCCTATCGTGCGCCGCTTAGCGAGTGTAGGTTGGATTGAATTATGCGACCCCCCCCCCCCTGCTCGCGGTTAACGATCAGCGTACAGTGTCAATTATCACAAACTAACGCCGGTCGTTAAGTAGCTATTAATTTGGTCGGCGTCTGATAGTTTAGTTGTATGATATTAAATAATAGACACTTATAATAAATACGCACAATGAAATAAAGCGTGAATTATTTTCTGTCACTATCAGTCGCGCCTAGCATATAAACCAGTCAGCTGAAACCGTCTCTTCTTGTGTGAGAAAGCGTGTTGTGAAAATTAACATTATAACTGAACATCTGGTATAAAATACTTACACAAGCGTACTTTTCGTCCCTCCTCTTTTCTTTGAACACGAGCTAACGCAATGTTTACAAATTGCATGACCTGTCAGTCATAACAGGGAAGCAAATCAGACTGTGTTTACCTCGTCCACTCACGCGAAGCTCATCTGTTAATCACAATACTTCTCAGATGAGCAAGCGGCTTGAGAGAGACAAGAACCACAGACCCTTTGAAGTTCGTACTCAGGGGAAGTCAGAAACCCCTGGGCTCTTTGATCTTCAGAAGCGGGCATTCGTACAGAGAAAACCCGTTAGGGAACAGTAAGTCTATTGATGACGGTCGAAGAAGAGCGACCGTAAAGCCTTTATCTTGAGAATTCTGTTTCTGATTCTTCGTTACACACACTAGCGCGAAAATTAGCAACATCTATAGATCAGAGAAATATATTGATATATAAACTGTGTTTTCTTAAACCTCCTATCAGTTGTCGCTCAGAATATATATATATATATATATATATATATATATATATATATATATATATATATATATATATATATATATATATATATATATATATATATATATATATATATATATATATATATATATATATATATATATATATATATATATATATATATATATATATATATATATATACTCTTGTATTTTGTTTATTTTGTCAGACTCTGTTTAAAGAAGCTAAGATTACACGCAACAATTTATGAAGTCATATAAAAAATGGATGCTTGCTTCATTACATTAACTTCACATACTAATTCTTTTTATCGTACGTTTAAATGATTCATGACTGCGGATAATTTTACAGATGTGTTGACAAAGGAGTCTGTGAAAATAATGTAACAAAGTGATCATATCTCTCCACAGCTTTCTGTCTCCAGTAGCATTTATCAATTCTGTTTGTTGACTTCCTTCCATGCCATAATGTCACTGTGTAGTATCTGCTCTGTTGTCGTCCTCTATCTCTATTATCTTTAACTTTTTCTTTTACCACAATATATTGTGTTTTTCTTCTTTTCATAACATTCATAAAGACAGTGAACTGCTTCCTTTTTAAAAAAAAAAACGTTTTGGCGAGGCGCGTCCCGTTCAACCTAGTCGGTTATATTAGGGCGCATATTCAAACACAAAAGACCCTTAGGTCTGAGATTTTATGCTTCCATCTAATATGAGGTATAAGCTTCCTTTATGCACTGACTTCTTTCATGATATCAACTGTATTATTTTTAGCTGTCATTGGGATTCTTAACAGTAATAAAACTATTACGACGTGTCATAGACCGTTGTCATAGAGCGAATTTCGTCGTAAAGCGAATCATTGTCTTTTGAATGTACTGACTCGTTTAAAAAAAACTGTCCTATTTACTTTGATAGTGCACTCTAGAGATAAACCAGGTATGATTATTTGAGTGAGAAGATCTTTAAAATAATTATTATCAGCTCAGAATCGACTAGATGTTAAAAATAAAAAGAGCTTACGATCAATCAAATATAGTCACATCCAATTATACTGTCCATTAAAATGTAAGAGATATGAACAACAGAGAATCCCATTGTTACAGTATTTGTTGACCTACTGGTCGTCCAGCACTGTTGAATACGTTCAAAGAACAGACAGACCTATGACACTGCACAGTACAGTCAAACAGTTTATAACAAGAGAAAGGGTTAATATATAATCTTCTTCTTCAAGTACAATGCCTGGTGGAGTAAGCGATCAAGTCTCTCCACAACGTCCTGTCTCCAGTATTATTTATCAATTCTGTTGTTGACTTTTGTCCATGCCATGACGTCAGACTGCCCAGTGACTTCTCTCTTCCTCGTCCTCTGCTTCTTTTTTCCTTCAATCTTTCCTATGTTTCGATACACTCCAGCTTTCGTCTTCTGATAACATGTCCGACGAACGTCGAACTGCTTCCTTCTCATATTAGGAGTAAGCTTCCTTTGCGCATTGACCTCTTTCTTACGCTTGTTTAGCCATCATAGTATCTTTAACATTTTTCTATAAAACCACAACTCTATGGTCAATCATTCCAGAGCATCGTTCCTACACAAAACATTTGGAAGTTTTACCAAAATTATCATTATTACGGGATGAACTGTTACTTTCCGAAATCCTCATCAATTAAACAAACAAAGCAAAAAAAAAAAAAAAAGAAGTCAAGCAGCAGGCACTACTGTTTCACACGAACTTAGTATATTGTGTGTTTACAACTTACAAAACATTTTGGCGCAGGTTCTGATTAAGCTATTTTCGCGCTCACATAAAGTTGCCACGAAACCGCGCATGATCAAGACCAGCTGTGAAAAAAATTGTGTTCGTTTCTGAATCTTACCACAAGGAAACAAACTTGAATAACGGTCTCACTCCTACATTTTATCTCAAGTAAATACAAGATCTAAACGTTCATATAGTTCCTCGGGGCCCATGAAGAGACACACAATAAGGAACAGGATTACTGCGCCCTCAGGAAAATGACCGTGCCCACCAATCTGGTCTGTTTTGTATCAAACTCTCAGGTAAACACGACACAAATGTCCAACCGACTAATATGAGATTGTGCATGGACTGGCAACTTCATCATGTCAAACAAATTGACACGAAAACCACTTCTGAAGGAGCATGTGAATGCGTGGTGCAGCTTTCCTGCAAGATGACCAACAACCGAAGTGGCTGCATTGTCACATAATTTTGTTCGCTCTCTTTTCCTCTCCGGCAGTATTGAACTACCTTATTTGTGCGTATTAATTATGTACGCCATTCGATTGTCGGCACATTCTATTTTCCTACCTTCCGACAATATTTGGTATTTTCGAGTCAATGTTTACTCGCCTTCCATTCATTTGTGTCGTGTTTACCTGAGAGTTTGATACAAAACAGACCAGATTGGTGGGCACGGTCATTTTCGTGTAGTGACCCAGTGTGTTTGCACAGGGAGTGCCGGTCAATTATCGAATTGGTGGCAGATTAGACACACGAGAGATATAAGAAACTTCAGGGCACATTTGTTCGACCAAGATGTTGCAGAGGGATTGTGAATGTAAACATTACCGAGAATAGACGGATATAACAACTCCACATATGGAAAAATTACCGTTTTAATTTTACAAACGCATGAGTCATGCAGAAAATTCCAAGAGAAAGTTATCATAACATGTACTTTTGAATGTATTGGCTGGCATTTGAAGCGCGAATAGAAATTCACGTTGAATGGAAGTTTTGTTGGAAACACCAGGCAGAAGTGTGGGCTAAAAGTTTCAATATAACGTAGAACATTTTAGACATAAAACACCAGAAATTTCGAAGCAGACAGCTCAGACTGAAGCCAGGAAAGAGCAGAAGTTAGGATTCTGAACTTATAGGAAAGGAAAACAGGTATTGGAACACCTTGTGAATAATACAGTAAAGAAACTCCACCTTTTAATACGGAAACCGGACTCTTACAGTACCTACTCACAAAGTCACAGAGAGATTCTGTAATATAAATAATACCCCAGATGTGTGCTCGAAGCATGTTTATCAAGTTGCCAAGACTATTCTACTGAGACAGAAGTCTAGTTTCCAAATGGTTTCGGGTAAGTTGTAACATAATTTTATACTTTAAATTTGACATGTTTGAACTTGCTGATGGTCCTTAAGAGGCTGGCACCCTCAGCATGTGAAAATGATATATTTATGAACCACCACAGTAAAGCGCTGGTGATTGCTTCATGCGGGTTCTCACAGAAAACCTAAAGCAGAGTTAAACCCAGACTCCTAGTGGAGAAGGGAGTGGATGATGATGATATTATATATATATATATATATATATATATATATATATATATATATATATATATATATATATATATATATATATATATATATATATATATATATATATATATATATATATTTTTTATATATATATATATATTTTTTTATATATATATATTTTTTATATATATATATATATATATATATATATATATATATATATATATATATATATATATATATATATATATATATATATATATATATATATATATATATATATAATATATTTACTATCATTTATAAGTGTATGTATATTTAAACATATCCAACCAGGCACAAACCACCGATGTTCAGTCGAAATTTTCCCAGTAAATTAACTAAAAGAATGGTCATTTTCATCATATGCCACTGAGTTATGTGATATACGCTTAGGCAGAGTAAAAACTAAGAGAAAAGATTCGGTTGACGGACAGCGGGAAAGGCGCCTGATTAATACCAGGAAAACAAAGACTTAGCAGCGGATCTGTTCTTTTATTCCCTCTAAAGTTTGTGGTACGAGCTTACGAGACCATTTGAGGTACGATTCTACGAAACCAGCTGTACTGCTGTTCTGTGGTTTGTGACGATACGGTTCTGCGATCTCAAGTCCACTACGGCAGGATTGCATTACAGTCCCGTGCGAGTGATATTTTCTTATTTTTTTCTCATCTGTCATTATTATGTGGCATATTTTATGCACCATTATTTACTCTCTGTGCTGAATCTAGTGGGGAAAAGTCTCTAACACTCCACTCCCCTACGGAAGTATCGGCTAGGGGACTGTCTATCTTGTTTACCATCCCAGACGTGTTCACGTTCCGCCAGGTAATTAGACCGGCCAGCCTATTATAAGTTATCACATAAGCCGGCTGACCCCTTTGAAGTGACCGTCCAACATTTGGCCCCAGCTGGCTAGCGACTATCCCTATGTTTGCACAAGACGGGAGATAACGAGGTAATCGCTTCCAATGTACGTTCTCTATCAAGATTACAGATAAACCTGTCTGGAAACTCAAAATTTGCAGACGATAGCATCAGGGCAGTATCAGTGCACAACATTTGTTTGTGAAGAAAGCACAAGATGCCGGCGGAAGTCTGACACAACGATATGAAGAGATCACGCGTGGATATTAAATTTAATATTTTGAAATACGTGAGGGTATTTTTCTTAATTTGAAGCACCCGTACCCACGTAGTGCTGAACGAGATTCGATTGGATTGGTTGCTTTGATAGACAGGAATATACAATGTCTCTCATTGGAAAATTAGGCGGAAACACAGCCGGAATTTGAATTGAGGATTGTGAGATATAATGTAGTGAAATAGGAGTCAGTACACACACTCCAGCGCGAACGTCAGACTAACGACTCCTAAAAGCCAGAAAGAAAAAGGAGACAGTGGACTTAGAAATTCCACAAATATAAGTAACAGATCGAGTTTTGGGCAACTTAGGAATTTACAAGTAAACCCGCATTTTTAATACAAGACTGGAAACTTAGGAATTTGATCACAAGTCATAGAAAAATTAAACAAAAGTTTTCCTAGGCCAGTGATTTCGCAGAACACCCGCCGTCAGAGGAATTAATTCTAATTTCCAGACCTAAGGGATTTCGAAGCATCTAATACAGAGCTGTGTCCAGTGTAAATCTGTGCAAGGAGATTGTGTATTCCCAAAATAAATTTTGGAATAAGTGTAAACAATTTATTTCCTAATGTAAATGTTACAGGTTTCTTGCTAAGTGGTTATATATGAGGCTGCCAGCCTCAACATATGAAAAGAGTATATTCATGAACCACTACAGCAAGCGCTGGTGATTGTTCCGTTCGGGACCCCAAGATGCAGCAATAGTGAATGCAGTCAGCGACCCATAGCTGTACTGCTTGCATCAGGACCAGCGAACCAGAGCTGGTCAAGACCGCACTCCACCTCCACGTGGTGATCCTCGAAACAGTCTGCAGCAGTGCAGTCTGGCTGAGCGAGTGCGGATCGCAATGAGAAGGCAAACCCGGTCCCTAAAAAATGCCGTGCTGAAGTCGGATGTGTCGACCGAAAGGTGCAGATATCACAGCTTAGGCGTAAACAGACACAACGCAACCACCGTCCTTTTCAGGGCGAACGAAGAAGAAGAAGTTCCTTTCTAGTCGTGCAGGAAAACCCGACAGCAGAGGTGATCCCAGACTCCGGCTGGAGCAGTGATGAGTGATGATTACATTACGTGTGCCTCACGTGTAGCATATCATTTTTGAGATGTATGTAACTCGTTAATGTTAGTTCAGGCACAAATCATATTCTCACTGTCCAGACACATTTTACCCGTTAATCCTCAGAGTAATATTGGTGAATTTAAACCATCTTCTCGGAGTTACGTTGTGCGTGCTCGAGAATTAAATTCTTCTGAGAGTTTAACATTGATGGGCGGACAACGGGAACGTGAGCCTGTTAGGGTGCTCCAAACAAATGTACTTAGCAGAGGGCATTTGTTTTCATATTTGTCTAAAGTTCGTGGTTACAAGCCATCATACGATTTGTGGTACTTACGCCGCTAGTGTGAGAGAAAAGCGTCCAACCTAACCGCCTACAGTGGAAGAGAGTGTGGAGAAGGCTTACGTCATCACGGAATTGATGAACCACAGCTGCCGGGCTCAGCTAGAGTTAAGTTTCTTGTAAAATAGGAGAAAGCAACGGACTTTGATAAATCCTCACGTATGTCTACGTGACGAAAACTTTTTTCTAACTTTCTCCAATCTTTCCATATTTATTTTAACTGTTAAAGACTCATTCGTTTTTAAAATTGTTACTTGTTGTTTTAAAACTAAACAATCATAGTCGCTTCCGTTCTATATGTATGAAAGCAAACGTATGAGCCAGAATATATATATATATATATATATATATATATATATATATATATATATATATATATATATATATATATATATATATATATATATACCTAGACATATATTTACCTCTAAACAGAGCTATTACTTATAAGAGAAATTTCGTTGGATTATACCAACTGAGGGCTTGAACGGGCTAAACCATTGCTTAAATCCTTCACAAAAGGCGATGGGCCAGATATAATGCGTTAACAATTGTTCAGCCCACTGCAACATTGTTCGTGACTTCTGGGAATTTCTTGTGAAGCCTCCCTTAAGGTAGAAGTGTCATTAATCTTATATCTGCATCTCTGCCAAGAGTAATCTTGCGCGCATGTAGATACCTTGGAAGCCAATATTAGATACTCTTGAGTTTTGGTCACTGTTGGACCGCTACTGCAAAGCAGGGGAGTCAATCCGTGACAAAGTTCAAAGCTTGCGATCCACACTTGAAACCTACCTTCAAGTTGTGAAGATATCTGCCATGACCAGGAGAAGAGTCTTCGCCACAGAGACGAATTGTCGGAAACAGCAGCATCAACACTCCAACAGTTTGGAAGCTAAGTGGCATTTTTAACAGGCAAACACAACATAACTTATTGATCTATATTTCACAATTAAGCTTCCTAAAGCCGATTTCAATGGCGAAACCTATTTTTAAGTTTTGGCAAGTTCATGTTTATTTACATTTGTTCCAAAGTAATTGATCATAAATTTTTTATATGTTGTTTTCACAAATCCATAGTTGATTTAGTCATTACAGAGAGAAGCACACGGATGGATCAGCATCTTTAATATATCTATATTTATATCTATAGAGCCAAATAATAATTATAATTTTACTGTTTATTCAGTTGGGGGCTTGTACGAGCTAAATTAAATTATATAATACTTCTTCACAAAAGTTGTCGGGCACATGAAAAGTTAACATTTGCTAAGATGCATTCAGCATTGTTCTTGACTTCTGAAATATCTTGTGAACTCGCCCTCACGGTAGAAGCATCATTATCCCTCTATCTGTATCTCTGCCAAGAGTTATCTTGTTCGAAAGTAGATACCTTTGAAGAGCCACATTAGATACTCTAGCTTTTGGCCATTGTTGGACCATCACTGCAGAGTAAAGGGGAGGCACCCGTGACATCCATGACCCGTAAAGTGCACGTAAAATGGTAATGAAGGTCAAACAGAAGATAAAACCTTAAGAACGTAATCTTATTTAGAAAAAACATAAAAAATTGGGACTTTATGGAGAACAATTATTAAACACAAGATACCTGATGGCGTGGCTTAATTTTCTTTATCACATAAAACTCACAAAAGAAATCGTTTTCTCGGCGTACTCGAATAAATAACCTTCCTAAGTTTTGAGTTAAATATAAAAAGTAATTTGTAAGCACTGATTTTGTTCCTGCAATAGAACTTGTGAAAACGTGATCTGTCACTGCTTCAATCTCGGTAACTGTATCGATACCCATTCACGATCTGAAGTATCCATACCCACTCACGATCTGAAGTATCCATACAAGCATTAAACTGTATACAGTAAAGTCACGGTATTGCTGGACTTTACAATAGTGTCGATACTTACACACGCTCAACATTATAGGCTTACAGGGATCTGTTCATAGATTTCCGATATCATGCCTGCAGATAAGAGGTTGTACAATAGGACATTATACAAAGCTGAAAAAATCGAAACTTTGAGCCTATTAAAGTATAATACATGACCTCGATCCTTTATCCGAAACCCTTAAGGCCAGATGTGTTTCGGAGTCCGGAATTTTTCGGATTCCTTAAGGGTAGTGCCATAAATATAATGTATATTAGGGCAACACACTAGTGGGTGTGGCAGCTGCCTGTAAGCAAACGCAGTCCTTTATTAGCTACCCTTCACCTCCCCACAAGACGCGGATGTTTTCAGCAAACAAAGGCCATGTTCTCCTGTTGGATGCAGTCAGCTGAAGGTATTTTCATGTCTTCGTCATCATTAAGAAAACTCATTAATATGTATAAAATTCATGTTTATGTAAACAATAATCTTCTGTGTTTATTATTGTCTAATGTTGAAGACGTAGAAGCTTTAGAATTAATAATACTATTTTAACACACACATTTCTAAATGTTAGAAGAGTCACACGTGTACAATTCTCTCAAAGTCTGTATTTAATAAATATATGTACATTTCACAACTCATTTGATCGCAATGTGACGATATTAATTCAGTCATTAACCTTCAACTTTCTAAGAAGCATTGACCTTCAACTTTCTAAGAAGCATTGACCTTCAACTTTCTAAGAAGCATTGACCTTCACCAAACACAGTCCAAGTCTTCCTGTCCGGTACCATCATCTCAAGGTCGTTCCTTGTCTATCATTTCTGTCCCCTATTCACTTCTCTGTAAGTGTATGTTTTTTCTCTTCCTCTACCTTTCATATTCTGGTGGTTTCTAGAACAAGGATTGCCTTGTTACGCTATCAATGGGTGCTCTCAATGTGTGTCTTATCCATTGCCAGTGCCTTCTTCTCATAACTTGTCTGCTTCTTGGCACCAGTTCCACATTGGTAGTCTTGTGGACATTTTCAACCATAATGTGGCGACAAACGACGTAAAAATCAACTATAAATTATTTTCTATGTTACTGTATTACAACAGCTCATCCATAATGTAGAATAAGTATATTGTCTATGCAACTGATGTCTCCTATTTGCTTGGGTCAAGTCGTGCACTCGAGCGACGCGGCAAGAAAAAAAGTTCGGTTTTTAGAGATTTTCGAATTTTGGAAATGTGTGAGGACCTATATAACACTAGAGTGAAGGGTTCATTGGGAACAAAGAAGTAAGAAAACATACTCAAGCACTTCCAAAGGAATCAGGAGGAAAGAGGAACGTAAAGCGTCAATAAACAAAATTATGTAACGTCCATAACTAGAAATTGAATCATCATCATCAATCAAAATACATAATTCCCACCGTAAGTACTTGGTCGGACGGTCGGTCGAACAGTCACATTTTGCACACCGTCATTTGCGCACTTTTTTCTATTTTCGAGGAAGTGCATTAACTTTCAAGCACAGCCAAGGGGGTACAACTGTGGTTGAAAGTTATGGTTGAATGGGGAGAAAAAAAAACAAAAACAAAAAAAAAACACACAAATGGTAATAAAGTTAGACAATAATTGTATTGTTTCCCCTTATATGTACTCTCGCGAAAATAGAAAAAAGTGTGCAAAGGTGTGCATGAACAATTTGATTATGGACAGAAGCCAACAACACGATTGATAAACAGTACATGAAATGGAGTTTCGTCAAACTTCAAACGTTGTTCTCAGAGGCAGTAAGTCGACCAAGGCTTCTTAGAGGCGATAAGTCGACCAGGGCAAGATTTTAAGATGCACGAACAATTACGAGACATGCTGGTATAAAAGAAATGTTAGTTATTTAGTCAATTTACGGTCCATTAGATCATTATCACTGCTTTACATGTCATTTAGGTTGGGTTACTCATGTCTTCATATTTAATACATCTATATAATTTTCACTACAAATATCTAAAGACGGTCGCCTGCAATGAAATGACAACAGTAGTGAAAGTACCGTCTGTAGTACATGTAGCAGAAACAACACACTATAATTAAAAACCTGCCAATTTTGGCGGGTTGTTGCTAGTATTTTATAATAGAGGAACCCTACTGCTAATGAATGTCTGGAAGTAAATTATACCAACCACTAAATGTTGCACTGTATAAGAAATGAATATGGAGCATGTGATCCGAGTCAATTCCTTATAACGCTGGCGGAAGCTATGATGGAATGCGTGCTGAGTACCGATACCGCGATGGAACTTCAAAGATAGTCAGCTAAGGTAAATGTGCAGAGGCCAAACAAAAGTAGAGACACTACAAACTAAATAATTGTAGGTTTGGGTTCAACGTAGATAAAAATCACAGTTACTAGAATAATATTAGATGAATCGACAGTAGCTTAAGATCAACGTTCAAAAGAAACACGTGTCTATAAGCTGTTCAAAGCTCCGACACGACCATATAAAGTAACTAGAGAATTAACTCAATTTTCGGGGCTGGCATATTTGGACTAAGTTTATGTTTTGTTTTGTCCCAATTTTATCTTTTGTTAATCCTCATTCAATCCCTTTTACAACTATATATAACATTTGTTCCAATTTTATCTTTTGCTAATCCTCATTCAATCCCTTTTACAACTATGCATAACATTTGTCCCAATTTTATCCTTTGTTAATCCTCAATCAATGCTCTTTACAACTATGTCTAACATTACTTTCCAGTACCTGTACATTTAACAACTTGGAAAGAATTGACCCTCCAAACTTAAATACTATATGAGAATTCAAAGCTAAAATAAACATTCCATACATCAAGTATGGGAAAACCATTACATTCAAGAATTAAAAATATTGAATGAAAAGAAACTTCTCAGATTACAACTTTAAATAAGACATTTTATGATATAAAGGCCTTATTGTGCAGTGTGCCTGCAAGATAATCTTATAGAGATCTCATTTTAAAATGTAAAAAGTATGAATAACACAGCGTTCCACGAACTATTAAAAAATTTTACAAGCATGACACTCCTTTTAAGTGTAGACCATGTGCTAAAAATACACCTACCGAAGGAAATACGTAATTTAGAAAAGCAGTGTATTACACTACAAAAATTATTACTTGGAGATACCGAAACAGCAGGGCAGCAGATGTAAAGGAACCTTATCTGATAGAACCCCTGTAGGGTGAGGACCCTCTAATTTGTGGCACGACACCACCCCCATTTAGCACGCCTGCAGTTAAATCACAGCTGAGCCTGCTGAGTTTGTGAAGCCTTTTGGGTTTGTGAAGCCTTCTGGGTTTGTGAAGCCTTTTGGGTTTGTGAAGCCTTTTGGGTTTGTGAAGCCTTTTGGGTTTGTGAAGCCTTTTGGGTTTGTGAAGCCTTCTGGGTTTGTGAAGCCTTCTGGGTTTGTGAAGCCTTTTGGGTTTGTGAAGCCTTCTGGGTTTGTGAAGCCTTCTGGGTTTGTGAAGCCTTCTGGGTTTGTGAAGCCTTTTGGGTTTGTGAAGCCTTCTGGGTTTGTGAAGCCTTTTGGGTTTGTGAAGCCTTTTGGGTTTGTGAAGCTTTTTGGGTTTGCAAGAAAGCCCTGAAATTCACCACAAATTAAAGAAAAAATAAGAGTAAAAAAGAGAAAGCTCAAATCCCTGGGGATCGTTACCATCAAACACGTTTATCTAATACCATCAAACACGTTTATCTAATACCATCAAACACGTTTATCTAATACCATCAAACACGTTTATCTAATACCATCAAACACGTTTATCTAATACCATCAAACACGTTTATAATCATCAAACCCCCTCCCACACCCTGTTTATCTAATACCATCAAACACGTTTATCTAATACCATCAAACACGTTTATCTAATACCATCAAACACGTTTATCTAATACCATCAAACACGTTTATCTAATACCATCAAACAATACAACGTTTCATCGTTTATCTAATAAAACATCTGACAAACCGTTTATCTCCACATCATCTAATACCATCAAACACAAATCGAACACCAGTAGCAAAAAACACAAAGACCACTCAAGTTTATCTTATGTCAATACCAACCCATACAACCATACCACAACAAAAAAAACATAACCAACAACCAACACACAAACAATATCTAATAACATAAAAGGCCATCAAAATCTAAACCATCACACGTTTATCTAATACCACCATCAAAACATATAACACCCAATCCCACACACCACAAAAAAACACCAGTTTCATATTACATTGTCTTAAACCACCAACCACTAAACAAACCAACACTCAAACAACCAACAACAACAAATCACAACATTAACACACCAAATAAAGAACACTAATAAAACTCATCAAAAAATCAAAACCCACCCGAACAGATCACCCTTTCTACACTCAACCACACACATCTCAATACAAACCAACCTTCAAAACACCATCAAACATATTACCCCCAAACACCATTAACGATAAACTAAAACAACACCCCAACCCTCAACAACCTTTGTTAAAAAAACACCAACAATCTAATACCAACCCCAAAATAAACACCCGTTTATCTAATACATCACATCAAAAAAAACTACCCCAAACCACGTTTATCTACAAACACGTTTATCTAATACCATCAAACACGTTTATCTAATACCATCAAACACGTTTATCTAATACCATCAAACACGTTTATCTAATACCATCAAACACGTTTATCTAATACCATCAAACACGTTTATCTAATACCATCAAACACGTTTATCTAATACCATCAAACACGTTTATCTAATACCATCAAACACGTTTATCTAATACCATCAAACACGTTTATCTAATACCATCAAACACGTTTATCTAATACCATGAAACACGTTTATCTAATACCATCAAACACGTTTATCTAATACTAGTGAATTCTCCACCCCCCTCCCCCAATGTCTTTTGAAGGGGAAAAAACAAATGATTGAAAAGATCGATTAGGGGAATAAAAAGGTCTATACCGCAGCACCTTTCTTTCACAATGTACGAAACAAACAGCGCGACCAGACATATCTAGCAACTTTTCATACAGTAAACAAACACTGTCTCTACAAAAAAGCTTTCGTTGCAAAAGTCGATTACACAAGTGCGCCACGACAAAGGTGTTGTGTAGACTAAATAGAAATAAGTCCCGTGTTTCCTGTGAACTGTTAATTTGTAAAATCAATTCCATACCATTTTATTTTTTAATGTGTATATATATATATATATATATATATATATATATATATATATATATATATATATATATATATATATATATATATATATAACTTTTACAAATGTACAACACCCCCATTACAGTGTACGTTTCGGGGACACGGTTCGTCAGCAACTTTTACAAATAAGAAATAAAGATAATAAATATAGAAAGACTAACAAAGTTACAAAGGACGCAGGAAAAAAATTACTACTAAATATGAAAGAAATATAAACGCAAAGAAACCAACCAAATAGCACAGCTAAGTGTTCAAATACAACAATACAAAAGTATGCCCACTATTTAGCGTATAAAAATGTTTTTGTCTATTAAAACAACACTGGTTATAATCAATAAATGTTACCTTTGTCCGACATTGTAGAAGCAGTATATTCCAAAGTCCACGACTGGCAATAGAAATAAACGTATCAAAGATCCAGCAGTGTAGCCTCATCGTCAACAGTGTTGCCTCAGAACGGATTATTCGTCCATGAAATCTCCTATTAAATAAGTAAGAAGTAAATGAGCATCGGTTAGTTGATCACGTGTGGACTACTGTTGGAAGGCAACATCCTAAAAATCACTAACGTAAAACTCAAACACTCGCACATTGCTGCACGAGACATGTGTCATTGGTTATATGCAGATAATTATAATCACACTAACACACGTTGTTATCTAGTATACACACAGCTAGGTTAATTACTCATGTTACAACCAACACGAAATGTATTCGCTCAGACGAGTCTAACCTGACTAGTAACATATAAACAATAACATTTAATTCACGCGCTAAGATAAACAGTGCACAAAAATACTTTTGAAGAATCACAAGACGTTTTGTTATGGGACGTAAGACAGTTCCAATTTTAGGTATAAGCTGAGTTGTACTAATATTAAGTTAATAATATCCCCCATAGCCACTGTGACCTATCGAACTGACTGGTGACTGGTCAATGTGTAGATACTAGTCCCAGTGGGTGGCTGAAAGATATCATAAATAACCGAGAAGAAGGGTGCGGGGAGATTGCAGACAGTAATGGAACACAACATGTCAACAAGCTAGTGCAGTGACTTACCAACAGCCACCACAACTCAGATGTCAGAATATCAGTATGGAAACTCGACGACCACTGATGAATAGTATTTTGTTATTTTTTATCAACTCTTACTTACTTACTTAGTCGTTCCCCTTCTACCGTGAGGTGTAGAGGTTTGGAAGAGAGAGCGCCAGACCATTCTATCAGCTTTTACCAACTCTTTGCTATTAATATCAAACATGGGACCTGACGAAAGTGCAGGAGATATAATAATCACAAATTTCCAGAAAAGACAATGATAAATGACATCAGAAAAATTGCAGGAAATACATGCCGCATCAAGTATGCAGAGAGACAGAAAACTAAATGGTTTGGCCATTTCATGAGAATGGAGCCATAAGTTACCACTTCACACAACAGTAGAAGAATTGGTTTCTTCACACAACAGTAGAAGATTTGGTTTCTTCACACAACAGTAGAAGATTTGGTTTCTTCACACAACAGTAGAAGATTTGGTTTCTTCACACAACAGTAGAAGATTTGGTTTCTTCACACAACAGTAGAAGATTTGGTTTCTTCACACAACAGTAGAAGATTTGGTTTCTTCACACAACAGTAGAAGATTTGGTTTCTTCACACAACAGTAGAAGATTTGGTTTCTTCACACAACAGTAGAAGATTTGGTTTCTTCACACAACAGTAGAAGATTTGGTTTCTTCACACAACAGTAGAAGATTTGGTTTCTTCACACAACAGTAGAAGATTTGGTTTCTTCACACAACAGTAGAAGATTTGGTTTCTTCACACAACAGTAGAAGATTTGGTTTCTTCACACAACAGTAGAAGATTTGGTTTCTTCACACAACAGTAGAAGATTTGGTTTCTTCACACAACAGTAGAAGATTTGGTTTCTTCACACAACAGTAGAAGATTTGGTTTCTTCACACAACAGTAGAAGATTTGGTTTCTTCACACAACAGTAGAAGATTTGGTTTCTTCACACAACAGTAGAAGATTTGGTTTCTTCACACAACAGTAGAAGATTTGGTTTCTTCACACAACAGTAGAAGATTTGGTTTCTTCACACAACAGTAGAAGATTTGGTTTCTTCACACAACAGTAGAAGATTTGGTTTCTTCACACAACAGTAGAAGATTTGGTTTCTTCACACAACAGTAGAAGATTTGGTTTCTTCACACAACAGTAGAAGATTTGGTTTCTTCACACAACAGTAAAAGATTTGGTTTCTTCACACAACAGTAGAAGATTTGGTTTCTTCACACAACAGTAGAAGATTTGGTTTCTTCACACAACAGTAGAAGATTTGGTTTCTTCACACAACAGTAAAAGATTTGGTTTCTTCACACAACAGTAGAAGATTTGGTTTCTTCACACAACAGTAGAAGATTTGGTTTCTTCACACAACAGTAGAAGATTTGGTTTCTTCACACAACAGTAGAAGATTTGGTTTCAGCGACATGGGGAAGAGCAAGAGCTGATGGATAGATATCACATAAATTCTATAACAATACGAGTTCACAGTGCGACACACTTGGGCTCAAGAACGCAAATTTACAGACAACTGGTGGATGACAGATGTTCACAGCTGTGGTGAAGTGGGATGTTATAAATATTTATAGGGGACTTAGTGTACTGACTGAGATCAGCTGTGAAGGTATCTATATCTAATAAGAGTAGTGTATTATAGATAACCTTACTTGCTGCCACATATATATATATCTCAGTCAGAATTATTCTGGAATAGTGTGATGACTACGTTGTATGTCTAGGGTATGTGTATGATGAAGTGTAAGTCATAACAACAACAGACAGATAAACAATTTAATTTATTCCACCATACTTGACAACACTGTGACACTCACATACATAAAACACTCTACAAGGATATCTTAAAGGAGTCACTGATAACTTTTCAAATAACAATATGTATTCATTTCTGTCATGAATGAATATGTGTCCTGATTCAAATACAAAGGGAACCAGGAATCACAATCAATTTTAATTACAAGTTATATGTACAGAATTTATCAATATGAATATTGTAGTGACATATATTATTAAAAGTATCCTATGTGTGTCAGTTGTGTAGTAGTAATATGAGGTAATACTGGTTTTGATTTGTTCAAGCTCTGTTGGTATTTGTCATCATGACTTCAATAGTTTGTCTTTATTGGAACTAGTATTGGAGATGTTCTCAGTTCCTGATATTAAAACAATTTACTTCCCCTCTTAAGTTTATGTTACAATGTTATTTTAAGATGGGGGTACATAATTTTGAGCTCAGCTGGCCACATCAGCTTATCTTGCGTGATGGCGGCAGGAAAGGACTCCTCTGCTCGATTTCTCCCCTGTGCTCTGGAGACACCTCACTGATAGCTAAATGGACCAAGGAGTATGCTGTCCGACTCTGGATTCAGCAAAGCTCTGACCAGGTGCTGCTCAATACCATAAAGACCACGGTCCCACAATTCATAGAATAAAACACAGATACGTTGACTAGCAATGAATTCTGGCACAATTACTGGCACAAATTCCAATCTGCTTATGTTCCAGGCTTTTATTTAGCAAAAATATTAGCTGGCTTCAACGCACTGTTGCTTTATCAAGCTTATTTGAACTAGTGGTCTCGAACTAACGCTCCTAAGTGAGTATATCAGCGAGTCTGGCCAATGGAGCCACGTTTCGACAAGTGTTTGAAAAAATTTTAACTTCCTACGTCTCCCCTAACAACCAAGGATAGCATTTATAGTCCGACTAATCGTGTTTAGCCTTACATATCATTCCAGCCAATCAGTTCAAATGTAACTTGTGGCCCATTTCCCGTACAATGGTGGTGTAAAAAAATCTACCACTGAGCGATTCTGATTTTGGGTGTTGTCTGACAGCACCATCATTTTATTTTGGCTATAACTTGTTAATTCCTAGACTATTTGCATAACGTTGTACATATTCTTTGTCAGCAAACCCTAAGGAACCCAAATATATACATATTTAATAGAGCTAAAATGCTGCGTTCAAAATATGCAATTCCTTCTACCTCCTGTTTCGAAGATGTGCTGTCTGGGTACTGTAATGTTTTCAAACGTAAACCCATCTATTGTCATCTTTCTAATAAGAGTTTTTTCAGGATTTAAAAACCTAACTCTGGGAAGGTTAGTGTTTTTATCACTGTCCGTCCGAAAAAGTTAGTGCATGTGGCCTTACA
Source organism: Oreohelix idahoensis (assembly GCA_024509875.1). Lineage (NCBI taxonomy): Eukaryota > Metazoa > Mollusca > Gastropoda > Stylommatophora > Oreohelicidae > Oreohelix > Oreohelix idahoensis. Next base: position 35,167 of record JAMPIV010005652.1, on the reverse strand, counting down.
CGCGTGATAGTAGTAATTGTGTATCGCGCGACGCGTGTTTTGTGTTGCACGTGTTCGGCTTTATGCCTCTCCCTTCTCTCTATCCTTTAGTCCATCTGTCTTTAGTTACGCCGTGTATAAAATGGAATGAATGAAATATTAAAATTAGGTCATTGTTCAGCTTGGTATCTCAATGTTTTTGCAAGAAATACAGCACACGTTTCATTGAAGAACGCGGGTAATAATACAGTAGGCTTTTACTATCAACGTGAAAGCGTTACAATTTGCAGACGAAGCATAAAACAAAAGGGGGATTTCGAGTACAGTCATTGTGACAGCACTGTTATTTTACCATTGCTCTTTTCTTTATTAAATGTATTTATTAGGCTTTATATTTACCTGATAATTTATATATGTGGATTAGAATATTTCACGACACCTCCCCTCTTAAAACAGACATCCCATGTCAGTCCTTTATTCTATATACACATAGATAAATGTAAGTCAACTTGACTTTACTCTGCTGTGGTGCTATCATGGTTTTATGTAGTTGGGTCCATTCAGAGTAGGCACTACTCATGAAATCTGCCTCAGACTTCTACAACCAATAATATATTTCGGTTATGTTACTGAACAGCCGCAAGTGTGAGTGCTTGTCTTAATGCTGCTTCGCAACCCGTATTCACCATTTCTCTTCTCTGAGTCTGCGCAATGATATGTCCAGAGAACATTATATTTCCCTCAAAATGTACGTTATGAGGAGATAACATATACCTGGTGATAGCAGAGTTTTCGTAGTGGATCCCATAATCTTCTTATTATCCTGTATGAAACATTCGGAATATCCTCAATCAAAGAGGCAACTCAGGGATTCGTTACGTTCCTCCGAAATGTTTACATCCAACAATTTTCTCATCATTCTAGAGAAGACACTAGGCGCATTCTTCAATCCAAATGGCAATCTATTAAACTCATAGTGTCCTTCTGAGGTACTAAAAGCTAGGTATGGTCTAACCTCAGGCTTTACTGGAATCTGATAGTATCCTTTACTCAGATCCACTTTTGAGAAATATTTAGCTTTATTTAGTCTGGCAAACAGCTGATTTGTATCCGGCAATGGATCCACCTGTCCTTCTGTAATAGCATTCAGTCTCCTGTAATCTATACAGAGTCTATGTTCCCCAGAGGGCTTCCTTAAGAGTACAACACCGGAACTATATGAGGATTCACTGTGTGAAATAATTCCCTCCTTCAATAGATAGTCTATCTCTTCCTTCAAAGCTTTCTCCTTAGCAAACGGAATCGAATATGGTTTCATACAGACAGTTTCATATCATATTCCAATAGGTTTGTATGCCCTGGTCGGTCTGTTAACACCTCTGCATGATTATTTAGAACCTGTTGCACTCTCTCTTTCTGAGTTTTCGTTAAATGTGTACTGATTTTCACCTGTGCTGCTGTCTCACAGGGGTGTAATGGATACTCAAATGATGAAAGTGGTTCCTTTTTCATCTCCATGGCGATGGACAAGGTCAACAAGTGTGTCTCCTCCTGATGTTCTCTTTCCAAATATTTCTTCAGGAGATTCACATGATAGATTTTTTCTTTCCCCTTCTTATCTATCTTATAATTTGTTCTAGATACCTTCTCTAAAACTGTATATGGACCCTGCCATCCAATTTGTAACTTATTCTGACTCCCGGGCAAAAGAAGCAGTACTTTCTCTCCCACAGCCAAATTTCTGTCTTTCGCCTTCCTGTTATAATAGGCAGCATGTTTCTTCCTGGCTTGTTTCAAATTTTCATTGGTAAGTTTCCAGCCAGTTTTTAAACGAGTGGTCAGCTCATTCACATATTGGTATGAAGATGTAATGTTTTCCTCTGCCTTTTCATCAGTCCACGTTCTTAACAAAGCTACATATGGACCTTTAATTTTGTGGACCTATTTGTCCATGCACCGGTATGGTCTCTTCCACTCGAAGCTTTATAGTGATGATTTTTCCTCCCAGAATTATCATGCGCAAAACGACCGCTACCAATTTTTCTTTTGGGGCTGTCTCCCCACTTAAAATTCTTGATGAGAGATTTCCTCTCTACATCCTCTTCCTCCAGTTTGTTTAAGTCCGATTGAGGGATTGTCGGCTTATCCTGGGGTAAGACATCTTTTTGCACTCTCCGCATAGTGGCCATTGTAAAACAGTTAAGTGAAGCTTGTCCGTGAAAAGGGGCTTCCCATTCCATTTGGTCCACTTTATCAAATCTATTTTTCTTTTTATTGTCAGGCCTAATTTTGCCCCGTGGCGTGTCCAGGTCCTGATCCATGTTCCCACTTGTGGGTGTTCCCTCATGTGCTATGCTACACCTTTCTACAAAATTCTCAATGTCCCATCTTGCTTTGGGCCAATAATAATTGTGAGCCACCTTTTGAATGATGGTACCTATTTTCTCATGGTCCCCATCTGGTTTCACATGTAGGCTCCTTATTAAGTCTGCCCTATATCTTTTAGGAAGTACCAGCTGTCCCTGACCTTTGGATCTAGTTCCAGTCTTCCTATACATCAACTTGTTTTTCATGTAAAAATCTCCCTTGCCTGGAGTTGTATGACAAGTTGACAATTTTCTGAAACAAGGCTTGAGTGTTTTATCCCCAGCCTGTGCCTTCCTCATCTATTCTGGAGTGGTATCTAACATAATATCCTCCTCCTGTCTTGAGGTCGACCTGACCTGAAGGGTTGCCATATACACAGGTTTCCTTCTGCAACGGTCAGTGTCATGATTGTCCATCTGACAATTTTTACACCACCTTTTTCCTTGGTTGAAAGATTTTCTTTCATCATATTTCCTTTCATCGAATTGTGGGAATTTATTTTTATTTTCATACCGTGGCCTATCAAATTGGTGCTTACTTTTGTTTTGATCTCTAGGATCAAATTGATTAAAGTTCTGTGGTGCCCTAAAGTTATCCACTTGTTTCTTTTTATAACCTGTTACCTCTGCTTGAGCTGCTTGATACCTTTCAGCAACATTTAGCAACTCACCCAGCCTCTCTGCACCTTGTTCCATGAGAAACTTTCTCAGGTCTGGAGCCATGGACTCTCTTAATTGCTCTATAAGGACCATTTCCTTAAGATCTTGGGTTTTCCCCAGAGAAGTCCATTTCTCCAAGTATGTCTCTATTCGTGCAGAAAACTGGTGATAGGTTTCACCTGACAGTAGTTTAGCATTCCTAAATTTTTTCCTATAAAATTCTGCATTCTTTTCATACCTTAACAAAAGAGCCTGCTTCAGCATGTCATAATTTTCCTGATCACCTCTGCTCATTTTTGCAAAAACTTCATAAGCTGCCCCACGAAGTCCCTGAGATAACTTTAAGCTCCACCTTTCTCTCTCTAACCCATACGTGGTAGCTAATAGTTCATACCTATTTAGGTAGCTCTCTATATCATCGTCTTTCTCAACAAAATGATCTAAATGAAAATTCATAGCTGAGGTTGAGGCTCCCTGGCTAGCAGTAGCATCAGAGGCAAAGGGACTGGCACCATTTTCAGGAGCATGGCCCTGAAACTCAAACTCCCTTAGTCGTAACTCATGTTCCCTTTGTAATCTCTTCTCCTCCTTTTCTGCTTCCCTCTCTGCAGCTAATCTTCTTTCCTCTGCTTCCAATTTCTTAGCCTCAGCCTCAATCTGCAACCTCTTAGTCTCAGCCTCAGCCTCAAATTGTAACTTCTTAATTTCCCTTTCAGCCTCTAACTTTCTTTCGGCTTCAAACCTTCTGTCTTCGCGTTCAATAAATTTGTCACATTCCGTAGTGACATAGGCAACCATAACTTGCCCATCTAATCCTAACTCTTTTGCAGTCTGAACAGCAGCAGATCGAAATTTGGCTAGGTCCGCCATTGTCTATCAGGTAAATTTATACAATGTCTAACCAACAATTCAATCTCTAACTATATATCTAATGGACAACACAGGCACCGTGAGCTCAACCTTATTTAATTCCACCCAAGGATACCTTTTAATTCTTATATTCCCTGAAGTGAATTACCCCCACTATTTTTAATAGGTAAAGATTCAAAATCCCAAGAGCGAGACCCCAATATATGTGGTGAAGTGGGATGTTATAAATATTTATAGGGGACTTAGTGTACTGACTGAGATCAGCTGTGAAGGTATCTATATCTAATAAGAGTAGTGTATTATAGATAACCTTACTTGCTGCCACATATATATATATATCTCAGTCAGAATTATTCTGGAATAGTGTGATGACTACGTTGTATGTCTAGGGTATGTGTATGATGAAGTGTAAGTCATAACAACAACAGACAGATAAACAATTTAATTTATTCCACCACACTTGACAACACTGTGACACTCACATACATAAAACACTCTACAAGGATATCTTAAAGGAGTCACTGATAACTTTTCAAATAACAATATGTATTCATTTCTGTCATGAATGAATATGTGTCCTGATTCAAATACAAAGGGAACCAGGAATCACAATCAATTTTAATTACAAGTTATATGTACAGAATTTATCAGTATGAATATTGTAGTGACATATATTATTAAAAGTATCCTATGTGTGTCAGTTGTGTAGTAGTAATATGAGGTAATACTGGTTTTGATTTGTTCAAGCTCTGTTGGTATTTGTCATCATGACTTCAATAGTTTGTCTTTATTGGAACTAGTATTGGAGATGTTCTCAGTTCCTGATATTAAAACAATTTACTTCCCCTCTTAAGTTTATGTTACAATGTTATTTTAAGATGGGGGTACATAATTTTGAGCTCAGCTGGCCACATCAGCTTATCTTGCGTGATGGCGGCAGGAAAGGACTCCTCTGCTCGATTTCTCCCCTGTGCTCTGGAGACACCTCACTGATAGCTAAATGGACCAAGGAGTATGCTGTCCGACTCTGGATTCAGCAAAGCTCTGACCAGGTGCTGCTCAATACCATCAAGACCACGGTCCCACAATTCATAGAATAAAACACAGATACGTTGACTAGCAATGAATTCTGGCACAATTACTGGCACAAATTCCCATCTGCTTATGTTCCAGGCTTTTATTTAGCAAAAATATGAGCTGGCTTCAACGCACTGTTGCTTTATCAAGCTTATTTGAACTAGTGGTCTCGAACTAACGCTCCTAAGTGAGTATATCAGCGAGTCTGGCCAATGGAGCCACGTTTCGACAAGTGTTTGAAAAAATTTTAACTTCCTACGTCTCCCCTAACAACCAGGGATAGCATTTATAGTCCGACTAATCGTGTTTAGCCTTACATATCATTCCAGCCAATCAGTTCAAATGTAACTTGTGGCCCATTTCCCGTACAATGGTGGTGTAAAAAAATCTACCACTGAGCGATTCTGATTTAGGGTGTTGTCTGACAGCACCATCATTTTATTTTGGCTATAACTTGTTAATTCCTAGACTATTTGCATAACGTTGTACATATTCTTTGTCAGCAAACCCTAAGGAACCCAAATATATATATATTTAATAGAGCTAAAATGCTGCGTTCAAAATATGCAATTCCTTCTACCTCCTGTTTCGAAGATGTGCTGTCTGGGTACTGTAATGTTTTCAAACGTAAACCCATCTATTGTCATCTTTCTAATAAGAGTTTTTCAGGATTTAAAAACCTAACTCTGGGAAGGTTAGTGTTTTTATCACTGTCCGTCCGAAAAAGTTAGTGCATGTGGCCTTACACGCGTGATAGTAGTAATTGTGTATCGCGCGACGCGTGTTTTGTGTTGCACGTGTTCGGCTTTATGCCTCTCCCTTCTCTCTATCCTTTAGTCCATCTGTCTTTAGTTACGCCGTGTATAAAATGGAATGAATGAAATATTACAATTAGGTCATTGTTCAGCTTGGTATCTCAATGTTTTTGCAAGAAATACAGCACACGTTTCATTGAAGAACGCGGGTAATAATACAGTAGGCTTTTACTATCAACGTGAAAGCGTTACAATTTGCAGACGAAGCATAAAACAAAAGGGGGATTTCGAGTACAGTCATTGTGACAGCACTGTTATTTTACCATTGCTCTTTTCTTTATTAAATGTATTTATTAGGCTTTATATTTACCTGATAATTTATATATGTGGATTAGAATATTTCACGACAACAGCCAGGGGGCGATCGCAGCTAAAGTTCACAGATGTGTGCAGGGCGATTGCAGCTAAGGTTCACATATGTGTGCAAGACGGACTCAAGGCACGGGACATAAATCCAGCATCCTGTGAGGACGAAGTTGCCGATCGCACCAAATGGAGATGCTCCCTACGGCATCGTCTTGGATAGGACGAAGAGCCCCTACAATAAACACAAAAGAAAAGAACTCATCGAAAGGAACACGGAGGGTTGGAAGAAGGCGGTAGCAGAGGACTATTCACATCAAGAGCATAAAATCTCCATAGTTGACTGGAAGGGCTATTGATCACTAAAATATATTCCCATGTGTCACAGATGTTCAGAACTTGTTAATGGAGTGCCTTATTTTGTTGTTGTTGCTGTGATGTATGAATAAGATGTTTATTGAAAACTTCAAATGTTTCTAACTGAACACTAACCCTTTTCCAAAAACACTATTATTTGCGTGATTTGCTAGTGGCGTGTTCAGGCAAGAACTCACACAGCTGATACACAGGTGTCTAGAGGGGGGAAATATTTTGACCAATTTTGTGTTGGATGTGCTCCATCGAATTGTAAAGAAGAGAACAACCATAGCACCATATGTTATTGTGCTTGAAGAGGAAAATTAAACATTACAACATACATGAAACCATCTGTTTTAAAACGAAGCCAACACTATAGCCGGAAGCCTGGACCAAGCAGTTAAATGCTCTTTCAGTGTTGGTGTCTGTGGAATTTTTTTCTACATGATGAGGTTACCAGCCTCATGGACAACCTTATATTAGTCGCCTTGTACGACATGCATGAGAGTTCAGTAGTCCTATTCTTTCTTTGTCTCTTCATAAACTCCTGTGACAAAACGGGGGGGGGGGGGCCCCTATCAATATTTGTTTCTCTCCGGCAGTATCGGTACATTTGTGGTACTGACTTTTATTATGTGCTTTCAAGTATCGCACTTTTCTTTCTTTCTTTCGTCGTTATTTTTCTGCTAAGTAGCAGATATTTGATTTTATCAAATCATTCGACACTCCTCTCTGTGATGTCACATGTTTGTTACCTGGTCATCCTAACTTGCGGTGAGCAACAGCGGTAAGATAGTCGCCGGCGCGTTTAGATTGAACCGCTGATAAGACGACTCGTTTGGTAACCCAGATGGGCAGACACAGAGTTTTTGCGTACTCATACGACAGATAACGAGATTACTGTCTGTGTGACACATGTGGGCAGACAAGTGTGACATAATCGCTTCCGGGCCGACTTGTTATTACAACATTACTTTCTAATAAAGTACTATGTATTACAGCTTACTCATGTTGTCATGTGTGTCTACCGATCTGCCTGTGAGAGTGTATGCAAGACATCAGATTTTCATATATGGTAATACGTGACCTTTGCAGGCACGCACCTTATTTCACGTGGGACTATTTTGAAAATATCACACCCTATCTGCATGATTTGAAATGATTGGATCTTTCTGATTAGATTCATAACAACAATGCGTGGGAAGATAGGAATATAATCTGACCATTTCGCAGTTTTATTTCACTGTGAATTTCACGCTCGCCAAGACAACATCAGACCTCGCCAGAGTGAAGACTAAATTCATAATTCCTTTGCTAAACCGGACCTTTTATTGGAGAACCAAATAAGACTTACACAGCACAGGAAATCTCTACATTTTAATAAGGAACACCGGGACTAGGAAACTGAAGAAACACACGGAGTCAGAGAGGGAATCTATTGTCAAATTAAAGACACACCAGACGCGTGTAAGAGACCGACTCGTCTCTTTCATTCATCTTAGCAACAAGTCTGTAGCCAAGATTGGCGTAAGCAGTGCATTTTTAATTCTATGTTTCATTACTAACATGTGAACTAACATATTACCATGTGAATTCTAATGTGTAAAAATTGCTACAGGACGCCCAAGTCATTTGAGGCTGGCAACCTCAGTATCTAGAATAATGATTCATGAACCACCACTGCACGGGCTAGTGATTGCTTTACTGCTAGTTTCGTAAAGAGAACTAAAAGTATAAAGTAGTTCCAGGTTCCCTATGGAGCAGGGAGGGAAAGATGAAAGAAATGATGTACATTCTATGTATAATACTTACATTTTCAAAGCAGTGTAAATGTCCCTATAAACATAGTCACTTTAAAATTAATGTAAGTTTTCAAGCTTAAACCAGTGTAAATGTCTATGTGAAAATATTCATTTTAAAGTAATGGAAGTTTCAAACTTTTCATTCAGTGTAAAACATAAATGAAAACATATTCAATTTATATTGTGAACACTTTTCAATCAGTAGAGATGTACGTGTAAACAGACTCTATCTGTATTATTAACCTTTTCATTTAAGTTTCATGTAAAGCTAAAGCTTTTCTATTTAAATGTAAAGAAAGTTTTATCCCGAGGGATTACATTTAATTCTCATCGAGGGTAAAGTCTGAGTAATTGGGATGGTGGTATGGGAAGATAGGAACCCATAACTATGGGGTGGAAAACGCCATACTCAGAAGAGCGTTTCGTTCTATTCTTTTACCATAGTTATTGGTGGTACTAGCAGAAAGTACTATCTCTGGAACACGAAGGGAACAGTAGCCTAAGCTTTAAGACGAAGGACGCACGTGGTAGACTTTCCTTGACGTTTCTGGGAAACGAGTTACCCCCGACAACCTTGATCAGAGACGAGCGTGAGCAGAGTGAAAAGAACCAACCCATAAGAAGGAGCAGAACCGTCATTGGCAGCTAAGTTCAAATATATGCTGCCACTTGAACTTCTTGTAATATCTCACATTCCCTAAAGACTGTGAGGATAACGTTTCTTGATCCATAACTATTCAAATTATTTTCCAACTGGTTTTTTTTTTTTTTCGTACGCCCGCTAATACTCGAGGCGAAATCTCAGGTTATTATTGATGTCTAACCTGACATTGATTTTACGTGAGTATCCCTTTTCTTGTACAGAGACAGGTGTCCCTCACCATTCAGGCAGATACTACCCGATTTCGGAGGTACCCATTAGAGCTGGGTCGGCTCAGGAGCCGCCAATCCCTGGTCGACGACACTCCTTCAAATGTTCTCGCCAGGTTTCGAGTTAATCCAGTCCAATTCCCGGTCGACGAAAAATCCTCAAATGCCGTCGCCCGGGTTTGATCCTGAATCACCCGGTCGCCAGAGCGGTATTGTAACCACTATGCTAGCGCGGCTCCCTTCCAACTGGTAAAACCTAAAGTGGGACCTAAGACGCGTCAAAAGTGGAATGCAGTCAGCAACCCATAGCTGACTGCTTGCGTCCAGAGCTGACCAAGACCCTACTCCACCTCCAAGTGGTGGTCTTGGAAACAGGCTGCATCACTGCAGTATGGCTGAGAGAGTAGGGATCAAAGCGAGAAGGCAAACCCGGTCATAACAAATGCCGTGCCGAAGTCGGATGTGTCGGGCCGAAAGGCGCAGATATCGCTGCTTTGCTGTAAACGGCGACACAACGCAACCAACGTCCTTTTCAGGACGAACGCAGAAGAAGAAGACGGAAACCTAAAGTGATTATTAAATCTTGTTGTTTGTAATGTTTCAAATTTAACTTCGATTTAATCATTTTAAAGTTACTGCATGTTTGTCTCAATCAACTTACTACACACACTCTAAACAGAGCTATACTAGAATAATAGAATTCCAGTGAGTAAATCAGGGGTGGGGGCTTAAACGAGCTGAAAGTAATAAGTGCTTAAATCCTTCACAAAAGTTGTCGGCATATTACAGAATTAACGTGCTCAGCAACAGCCAGACTTGTTTTCGCTTATAACTGAATATCTTGTGAAGACTCCCATGTGAAAGAAGCTTTACTACTCTTCTATCTACATTTCTGCCAAGAGCAATCTTAAAGCCTATAATAGATACTCTTGAGTTTTGGCCTCTGTTGGACCACTACTGCAAAGCAGGGGAGGCAATACCGTCACAACTCCCATGATCTACACGTGACAGTATATAAATACCTTATCCTAAAATAATTCCATTTTGGTTTCTTTAGTATTCAGATACAACATTCATGGCTGTTGATACAACATTCATGGCTGTTGATACAACATTAATGGCTTTTACTGTAATGTGTACCAAATATCCTCTAGCAATATGGAGATTAAACTGCGTTCCTTCATTCTCGCGATACTAGCTTTATTTAGTAGTGTAGCAATTACTAGTACTATAAACATACGTGTAACACACAAACGTGCTGGCAGTGCCTTGATATAATCAGTGAATGACTCAGATGCTGAACAGCTGGAAAAGCATAAATACTTTATTTACCAATGAATTATTATATATGTCACAGATTGTTTTACAGCTATGGAGCACTTGTGATTCGCAGGGAGCATGAATGGGATGACTGACATGCTGATAGGCGGTGAGTGATTGTCAGTGATGAAGATGTTTATTTTGGTCATGAAGTTATTTCTTGAGCAAAATTAAGGATTCATCATGTAAGTTAGGTGATAACAAAGATGCTAGATGATTTGATGTGTAAAAGGGATCTAACGATTGAGTTGTAGCTTCCATAATCACTTGAAGTCTAGCTTCTATAGTCACTGGTAGTCGTAGCTTCTATAGTCACTGGTAGTCGTAGCCTCTATAGTCACTTGTAGTCGTAGCTTCTATAGTCACTGGTAGTCGTAGCTGCTATAGTCACTGGTAGTCGTAGCCACTTTTGTCAATAGTGAAACGTCGAAAGCTTGCCTGGTTTGGGCATGTAACTCGTCATGACTCCCTTTCGAAAACGATCCTCCAGGGAACAGTCGAAGGTAAACGGAGAAGAGGAAGGCAGAGAAAATCCTGGGCTGATAACATCAAAGAATGGGCAGGACACGGTTTTTCCACACTTGTACGCATTGCTGAGGATAGAGAGCAGTGGAGGACCCTGTCTGCTGATGCTTCCACCATGGCACCCCTACGACCCATGACGGGTTACGGGCTGAGATGATGATGAGTCGTAGCTTCTATAGTCACTGGTATTCGTAGCTTCTATAGTCACTGGTATTCGTAGCTTCTATAGTCACTTGTAGTCCTAGCTTCTATAGTCACTTGTAGTCGTAGCTTCTATAGTCACTTGTAGTCGTAGCTTCTATAGTCACTTGTAGTCCTCGCTTCTATAGTCACTTGTAGTCGTAGCTTCTATAGTCACTGGTATTCGTAGCTTCTATAGTCACTTGTAGTCCTCGCTTCTATAGTCACTTGTAGTCGTAGCTTCTATAGTCACTTGTAGTCGTAGCTTCTATAGTCACTTGTAGTCCTCGCTTCTATAGTCACTTGTAGTCGTAGCTTCTATAGTCACTTGTAGTCGTAGCTTCTATAGTCACTTGTAGTCCTCGCTTCTATAGTCACTTGTAGTCGTAGCTTCTATAGTCACTTGTAGTCCTCGCTTCTATAGTCACTTGAAGTTTAGCTTCTATAGTCACTTGTAGTCCTCGCTTCTATAGTCACTTGTAGTCGTAGCTTCTATAGTCACTTGTAGTCCTAGCTTCTATAGTCACTTGAAGTTTAGCTTCTATAGTCACTGGTAGTCGTAGCTTCTATAGTCACTTGTAGTCCTCGCTTCTATAGTCACTGGTAGTCGTAGCTTCTATAGTCACTTGTAGTCGTAGCTTCTATAGTCACTTGTAGTCGTAGCTTCTATAGTCACTTGTAGTCGTAGCTTCTATAGTCACTTGTAGTCGTAGCTTCTATAGTCACTTGTAGTCGTAGCTTCTATAGTCACTTGTAGTCGTAGCTTCTATAGTCACTTGTAGTCGTAGCTTCTATAGTCACTTGTAGTCGTAGCTTCTATAGTCACTTGTAGTCGTAGCTTCTATAGTCACTTGTAGTCGTAGCTTCTATAGTCACTTGTAGTCGTAGCTTCTATAGTCACTTGTAGTCGTAGCTTCTATAGTCACTTGTAGTCGTAGCTTCCAAGAAAACAAGGTGTGCAAAAAAGTATGTATAAAGGAAAAGGAAAACAAAGTGTCATGCAGAAAGTGCGGTAAAGGTGTGAAGTGTTAGAGACTTCCCCCATTCTAGGTCCAGTCTTTTATAAGCTGGCGTGACCAGCTACCTTCCTTTGTGTCTTTGCATACTCCAAGTCACGAGCAAAGTCAGTTGCCCATTCACATCTGGGTAGACTGGAACGTGTCACTACCAGATTTTGATCCCAGAACCCCGTAAGGCCGCTTACACACGAGCGTTTCTTGACGCGCGTCTCTCACGCGTGACGAATGAAAGAGTACGGATTTACAGACAGTCTCGCTCGGCTGAGCAGCCTGTAAATCCCTTACTCCTTCATTCATCACGCGTGAGAAACGCGCGTCAAGAAACGCTCGTGTGTAAGCGGCCTTACTGTGCGGCGAGTTAGGATAGTGCTCTAACAGCTCAGCCAGTCGGACATTATGTGTAATGTAGCACAGGCAAACATGCAGTTATTTACTTTTTCTACACTCAAGAATCTAGATATTTTTAAAAATAGAATACAGGGAGGTAAAGGGGGTAGAACTAAAAATAAAAATAAAATACATTCCAACAGCCCGTCTGTCTTGATGTCAAAAAATGTCTGTCTTGATGTCACAAAAATGTCTGTCTTGATGTCACAAACTTATACAGATTAGAAAAACCTCAGCTGGATTCCCTTCTTTCATTGTGCGCGTGGCTAGTGCCAAGTTGAGCGCTTCTGTTAACCAACACCCTCATCACGCTTCAGTTCCCCAAGAAGTATAAGCTGACAACAAACTTATAGCAAGGCTTTCTTCCTGCCCCTTGTCATCAGCTCCAGGTTTCTCCTTCATCCCCTTGATGACTGTCTCCTGTTCTCTTCTCCGTGTATTCTTTAATCGCCCTTCACCACTTTTACCCCGTGGTTTCCAGAATAAAGACTGCTTGGTAATGCAATAATTTAGTTTCGTCAACGTGTCTTCTATCCATCGTCAGCGTCTTCTTCTCATCTCTTGTTCCACTGGCACGTGTCTGGTTCTTGTCATCTCTTGTTCCACTGGCACATGTCTAGTTCTTGTCATCTCTTGTTCCACTGGCACATGTCTAGTTCTTGTCATCTCTTGTTCCACTGGCACATGTCTAGTTCTTGTCATCTCTTGTTCCACTGGCACATGTCTAGTTCTTGTCATCTCTTGTTCCACTGGCCCTTGTCTAGTTCTTGTCATCTCTTGTTCCACTGGCACGTGTCTAGTTCTTGTCATCTCTTGTTCCACTGGCCCTTGTCCAGTTCTTGTCATCTCTTGTTCCACTGGCACGTGTCTAGTTCTTGTCATCTCTTGTTCCACTGGCACATGTCTAGTTCTTCTCATCTCTTGTTCCACTGGCACGAGTCTAGTTCCTGTCATCTCTTGTTCCACTGGCACATGTCTAGTTCTTGTCATCTCTTGTTCCACTGGCATGTATCTAGTTCTTCTCATCTCTTGTTCCACTGGCACGTATCTAGTTCTTGTCATCTCTTGTTCCACTGGCACGTGTCTAGTTCTTGTCATCTCTTGTTCCACTGGCACATGTCTAGTTTTTCTCATCTCTTGTTCCACTGGCACGTGTCTAGTTCTTGTCATCTCTTGTTCCACTGGCACATGTCTAGTTCTTGTAATCTCTTGTGCCACTGGCACATGTTTAGTTCTTGTCATCTCTTGTTCCACTGGCACGTGTCTAGTTCTTCCCATCTCTTGTTCCACTGGCACGTGTCTAGTTCTTGTCATCTCTTGTTCCACTGGCACATGTCTAGTTCTTGTCATCAGTTCCACGTTAGTAATCTTGTTATATCACTTCACTCCTCCCGTTCTACGCAAGAACGCATTTATTATGTTAATAGCAACTACAAATGCCACCAAAAAAAAAAAAAACTTCAATCCCGATTTGTTTCATTTTATGACCATGCACAAAATACTCGTTTCTGTATGGAATACTCTGTTCAACCCCATATGAGTTATACTTTGGGTATATAGTGTTCTTTGCTTTATATCCGTGTTTTTCAACCGGTGTGCCGCAGCACACTAGTGTTCCGCCGCGCCTATCAAAGTGTGCCGCAAAAATTTTGTAAATTTACTACATGGAGTATATTTTTAGTGATCATGTAATGTACAACTGACCTTACAGCTTGAATTCATTCAGTAATAATTGGAGCTATTAACTGAAAAAAAATATAGATATACCCGGTACTTCAAAATTATTTTAAACAATTAAAAGAAAATCAAATTGAGAGTTTTCTTTATTCTAAAGTACCCACAAATTAGTGTATTTAATTTAGTATATATCTGTAATTTTTTATTCAGGCGCGGAGTTAGATAGGTGTGCCGCAAATTTTCATAAAATTGAAAAGTGTGCCGTAAATACAAAAAGGTTGAGAAACACTGTTCTATATACGACATTGCATTTGTTGTTTTTCCAGACTGCGTATTCTCTGGCGTTTGATGTGGTGTTTCTTAACTTCGGTGGGTGGTGTATCTCTTCATTGTTGTTGAGTATATCTCCCGTCACCCTGTTGAGTTTTGAGATGTTTGTACTTTGATTTATTGTATGCTACCTTCTTATTTACTGTCCTCCAGATTCTCTCACGTATTTCTATTGGGTATGAACTGCTTTGTAACTTTGATCATTTTACTTATGTACTGAACATTTTTCTCCTTCTTTTTGATCCTTAGCCGCCGACTGTCACAGCAGTCAGTGGTCATCACGCCTGGTGGCGTTTGTAGGGCAGCAGTAAACTACTTCCACTTTTCCCGGTTGGCGACCATCTTCGTGTAGTGCCCCACCTCTGGTTCATTCTTTGCATCTCGGCCTCCACAGTTCCCAATTATGTTGTTTTTGATCGGCTCTCTTTCGCTTTCCTTCAGGGGTCCATAACATAGCTGTTTTTGTGATAGCATCGGGGTCTCTGAGGACGTGGCCAACAAGAACTCCAGCATCTACCAGCTATGATGGTGTTCATGTCCTCTTGGCGTACTGAACATGCGTCGTGAATATTATGTTTATGTATTTTTTTCATCCTTAATTATTCTGCTATGCTCTGGCCCAAATATTTTCTTACTTTCTATATACGTGTGTGGTAAAACGGCGTCAATTAATTCACTCGTAATCTTGCAGCTCTCATCTATACACGTGTGTGGTAAAACGGCGTCAACATTCATTCGTAATCTTCCAGCTCTCAACAAATTCACGCCACGTTTTCCAGCCCTGCCAGTGTGTACCATTAAAGAACTTATCGTGTCTTTTTTATCCCTTTCAATGTCCGTCTTTCCTTACCTACTTGGTTGGGGGCTGGGGGGGGGGGGGGGGGGTGTCTACCTCTATTGCCTTACATCGTAGACTCCTCCGGGTAACAGAGAGAGAGAGAGAGAGAGAGAGAGAGAGTGACGTCGAAAAACACATGGCAATGGGAACTGGAGACACACTTAAAACGGATGAGGAAGACAAATACAAGTGTTCAACGGATGGCACGGGATAGGAAGGTTCAGCATGAACTTGTTGGACGTTTATGCTCCACATGGAACTCAACGCTAATCTTTCTGTTCAACTGTCTTTGATTTCTTTCCTCCATACAAGACCAGACTCTTCCAATATTTGATCAATGTTGACTTTATGATACCCTAAAGGTAGTTCAAAAACATGCTCTGCCGTAGAGGAGTGAAGTGTTAGAGACTTCACCATCCTAGATACAGCATCGAGTGATGGGGTGACCAGTTCTCTTCCTCGTTGCCTTTTCCTTCTCTAACTCAAGAGCAGAGCAGGTGCCCATTTACAGCTGAGTATACTGGAACGTGAAGCCATTGTGTTTCTAACCCAGCACCTTTGCCACCATAGGCCAGCTTTCTAACCACTCTGCCAATAGGATGCTAAAGTGATACCCTAATCTGATTATGTTTCCAAATTCCATATACACCAATTGTCTTACTGAAATGTCTGTAACCAACAATGAAATAATCCCAGAGGTTTTTCGAGAAAATATGGAAAAGGCACAAATTGTTGAGTGAAAGCTAAACTGAAAACCCATTATAAAAAAGCGTATGCATTACAATCTTTTCCAACAGTATTTTATGGAAAATACTGAAAAGGTATGCATTGCATCGTGAAAACTAAATTGCACACCTATGAATACAGCACATAGGAATTTTAATTTTTTCATGGGGCATTGACCATTGACCATAAGTCGTAATATGTTTCACAACAAAGATCCGATGAAGTGGGAATGGATTTGACAGATGCCGTCATCAGGACATGATGCAGAAAGAGTAGGCCGTAAATCAATCTCCTCATTTTTGACGGGTTTTTTGCTCGTATTCATATAATATTTGTTGCAAATTGATTGTGGCATATTTTGAAATTGTGTAAGTTGAATATGCTACAAGTAAATTTATGTAATATCGTGTTAAGTGCAGACGTGAGAAATCAGTCTATCATCAAATAAAAATAGCACGTGGCCTTTGGGTTTAGTTTAGTTTCAAGGACCATCTTCATAACACACGGACTCCATCAGTGCTCCGATCTCTTCCCTTAGATCACACAAAGAGGATCTCAGCACAGTGCACAAACTGCGTAGCACCAGCGAAGATCCTAGTGTGTGTATAAAGGAATCACACATTTGTAAAGTTTCTTTTCTTCTTTCCACTCTGTAAAGTGTCAGTCTGTATGCTCTGTAAGGAAGAGTGGTGTGTTGTTGAGATCAGGCATGCTCCAGTCTACCCAGCTGTAAATGGGTAACTCACCCTAGTCCTGAGTTAGGGAAGGCAAAGGCTCCAGGGGAAGCAGGCCCTAAACTTGGTCACTTCAACCGACGCAGGATGGTGTATGTATGAAGTAGAAGTGTAGAGTGTGATTACCGCGAATGGTGTACTGTTCGTGTGCTGACCAATATAACCACTCATACACTTGTGTCTACAAGGCACCAATGCAGACTGCTGGAATCTTTGTTTACTCAATTTATTCAGACGTACACACTGGGACATACGAGTACATCATGGTATGTTGACATATCAATTTGTAGGTATACATAGCAGATCTGAAGTCATGACACATACAGAAATAATGGGCAGTACATCAAAAGTTCAATGTCATGATATATTATGGCCGCATCCCCCTATCTGACTAAACGCGTCAGTGAAGGCAGATCGGTAAATAACTAAAGTTACTTGACGTCCATAGTTTGTAGTATATATTATGAAACCACGAAAGGGGGGGTTTCTAGCAAGATTGAGATCTCCCTGTCACTGTCCGATAATAGGATAAATAATCTGTTCTCTTGGCAGTGATCAAAACATATGATGACCGAAATCTAACATGGCTGCCTCCCTGAGTTGTCGTTCACTCATTCATAGGAAGGAGAATATAAGCCAGAGTTAATTTATAATGGGTATAAAAATGATTTCATAAATGTTTCCATACAGCTCTACGGTGATCAGGTTAATTCACGTAGCCATAACCGCTGCAGGAAAGTCTGTCATCTTCGTCGATACAAAACACGACCCTAGCGATACGAAGCACAATGTTCCATCTTGGTCGAATCGACATGAGATCATCAAAATAGGGTCTGGCAATACATGGAGTCCGAATTATACATTGTACCGTACCTTAGGAGAGTCTCTAACATAAACTATAGTAGAGATACCATCTCCTTTAGAAGAAAACCACTTCCTGAATCATATTTCCTTAAGAATCTACCAGCCCTTTGAAAAGTGCGTACCCGCCATTATCACGGTACATCGGAACTCATCACGACTTGTCAAGACAACTCATACTTCCGCTAGACCGGAATAACAAGAATCTAGTCCCTCCTACCCATCCAAAATATACAATATAGGACTGATTCTACTTGTACTAATAATATGTAATACATATGAATTCAGGCCATAAACACAATAAGCAAATTAATATATTTTCTGGCCCTAAAAAAATAAGTACAAACGTAAGCGCAATATCCTTGCGCCGGATCAATATCCAGAACGATTACTCCTATAATCAAAAGTGTGAATCAAACATGGATTCTCTCGCTTTTACCATAGACAGCATTTTCATACACAAATGAATGAATGTCTATATTTTTTCCCATATTAAATAGCCATATCGATTTTTGTAATATGTGCGTCAAAATATGCACGCAACAGATTACCACACCCCTCGGGAAAAAAAAAATGGTACATTTTTTTTTTGAAATCCATCTAGGAGCAACATACAATAGGCTCACAACGCACCAATACAATGCGCAGATGATAAGCATAAGTTTTATGACCTTAGAGAAAGTACTTCTCTAAGTATAAATATTTCCAGAGAGGTGTCACCAACGCATACTACAATATTAGCAATGACACAATTTCCACATTAGTTTATACATAAATTTCATCTAAGATATCTTAACATCATGATCATCAAAGACGAAAAACATTGAAAGATCAGCGGTGAATAAATATCAATGAACCGCTAAGTAGTGTTACAATCAATATATGATATATTACATATGTGTACACATTTCAACATAGAAACAACTGTATCAAAGTTGTATAACAGTTATGAATCATGTGGGCATCTAGACAAAATATCTGCCATCACATTTTCTGACCCACGGATAGCTCGCACCGAAAAATGAAATGGCTGTAGAGCAATCGCGTATCGCGTTGATCTCGCGCTCTTCAGATTTTTACTCTGAATAGCCGTAAGAGCTTTCTGGTCAGTTTCCACAATGAAATGCGCGCCCAAAAGAAATCTTTGCAGTTTAAGGATTGACCAAACCATAGCCAATAATTCACGGTCTAGGACCGAGTAATTCTTCTCTGCGGCATTTAATTTCCGAGAAATATACATCACAGGATGCAGAGTTCCAGAGTACTCTTGCATTAGTGCAGCTCCAATCCCGGTGGATGAAGCGTCACTACGAAGAATAAATGTCTTATCCTTAGAAGGCAATACTAGGATAGGTGAAGTAGAAAACATAGTTTTAACCTTATCCAAAGAGGATTGACATTCTTGAGTCCAATGGACTACATTAGGAGACCCTTTCTTTAGCAAGGAAGAAAGAGGTGACATAATGGAGGACAGATTCGGGATGAATCGTCCATAAAATTGTATTAGACCTAAGAGACTTCGTACTTGCTTTTTAGTCTTAGGAATAGAAATGTTAAGTATCTTACTTGTATTATGGTCTTCTGTTTTTAGGAACCCATGACCAACACGGTGTCCTAAGAAAGATATTTCGCTAAAACCAATACATGCTTTCGATGGTTTCGCTGTCAGGTTATGCTCGCGTAAGATAGACAATAGTTCATTTATACCATTATAGTGATCTTTCCAAGTATCACTGAAAAGACAGATGTCATCAAGATACGCAATGACATCTGAGCGATGAGATAGGATTCGACGCATCATGCGTACAAATGTTGCAGGGGCGTTCATAAGACCGAAAGGCATGAAATTCCATTGGAATAGACCCCTAGGCGTCGAAAAAGCAGTAAACGGTTTGGCGTGTTCGGATAGTGGAACTTGCCAATATCCCTTAGACAAATCGAGTTTAGTAAAGAAGTGAGAATTCGATAGTCTCGTAAGTAGCTCTTCTAGTAAAGGCATAGGTTCAGCATCGAATTTAGTCACTTGATTCAATTTGCGATAATCCACGCAAAGACGTATGTTATTGTCTTTTTTCCGTACTATAACCATCGGCGAAGAATATGCTGATGTGGATGGTTCAATAATTTTTAACTCTATCATCTCATCTAACTCTTTCTCTACCTGTGCTTGAAAATGTATCGGGATAGGATACGGTCTGACTCTTATAGGACTATGGTCAGTAAGAATAATGTCATGTTGAATGACATCCGTTTGACCAGGAATGTCAGTAAGGACATCCTGAAATTGTTCTAACATAGTAGAAACTTGTTTCTGCTCTCCTGGAGATAATTCTGGAGAAATTGCAACATCTTTCCATGATTCATTAGAGTGAAGAGGAATCATTGGAAAAGGTAAATTTACATCCGAGAAACTCGTTTCCTCATCCTGTATTACTGACAGAGATGAGTACTGTCCATGTTGGACTGGAAAATCGTCCGTTGCCTGGAAAACAGGTTGTAAATAATCAGGACGTTCATGGAATTCCGTGAGCATGTTGATGTGGAAGGTTTTACGCTTCCCGTCAATATCGACGATATAGTCAACATCGGAAACTTTTGATATTATATCGTACGGACCTTTCCAAGAAATGAGAAGTCTATTTTCCCTACAAGGTAGCAAGACAAATGCTTTGTCACCTGGACAAAGTTGACGCAAACATCTCTTTTTATTGGCAAATTCCCTTGCCTTCTGTTTCGCAAATTCAGAAGAAGCAGTTGCCAATTTGCATGCTTCAATAATCTTGTGTCTAAGTGCGATGACATATTCATAAGAGGATTTTGTGTCATCGACAATATTATCAGCAGTTATAAGATCATGAAGTAAGGACATAGGACCTCGCGGTTTCGCGCCAAAGACAAGTTCAAAGGGAGAAAATCCTGTATGTTCGTTGGCGACCTCTCTATATGCAAAGAGAGCCGCGGGTAAAACCCTATCCCAATCCTGAGGATGATCTTTCGTTATCTTACCTAGTAGGTTTTTCAGAGTTCTATTCAAACGTTCCACCATCCCATTGGACATAGGATGATAAATACTACTCAGCGATCTCTCTATCTTCAGAGTCGACATTACTTGAGACATGGTATCCGATATGAGTTGGGTACCATGGTCGGATAATATTTCTGCTGGAAACCCCAGACGAGAAAATATTAACCAAAGAGCATCTGCGACATCAGCAGTAGTTATGCTCTTTAGAGGAACAGCCTCCGGCCAACGTGTGCACATATCAACACACGTCAAAATAAATTGGTGTCCTCTAGCAGACTTTATCTTAAATGGACCAATGATGTCGATCGCCATTTTTTGAAATGGCCGAATGGGAATGTCTGCAGCCTGAATAGGTGCATCATGGCGTGGACCTCTGGATTTAATCTCTTGACATACTTTACAAGATCGACAATAGATTCGTATGTCCTTATTCACAGCAGGCCAAAAGAAAGATTGAAGAACTCTAGCTTTAGTACGGGAAAAACCCATATGTCCAGCACACTGCGAATCATGAGCGTGCTGTAAGATTTTAACTCTCATATTTTTAGGCACAAGGATTTGAGAATGAATGGACTTAGCGGCGTCTTGTACCATACGTACAAGTACGCCATTCTTCATCGTAATCCAAGATTTACGATTAGTATCCTTATTCGGATCACCTTTTGTTGCCAGAGTAAAGAATTTCTTTAGAGTAGGATCATCTTCCTGCTGTTTGATAAAGGAATCGTGGGAAATCTCCAAGGGATCATCTTGGATCTGCGCATCATTATCTTCAGAATGTGAAGATTGTGGCATATTAAGAGCTTGAGCCCTAGTGATTACTGCATTAGCCGATTGCATATTAACATTTTCCCAATTAGAAATTTGCTGTGGAGTGCATTCTTTCACCCCGTGAATGCGACCGATGATAAGATCAGCGATCGGATTCGGCAAGAGACATGCTTGCACCTCTCCTGTAAAGAAAGGCGTAGCAATATTGATAATGGCAGTGGAGTACTTCTCCAATGTGCCACCAAATGTTACACATTTGACTATATTGCCTGTAGCTCGAGAAGGATTTACGAGTGATTGCCTCACTCCAATGGTAGTGCACCCCGAATCGAAAAGAATTGATACCGGAGTACCATCTATTAGGCCCCTATTAAAGACAAGAGCACCCCTTCCATTATGCGCAATTGACGCATGGAGAGCGGGAAGCGGGTGACCGCAGCTTAAAGTAGACACTGTGGTTGGATCGAATAATGTTTTGCATTGCGAACACTCAGATGCTCTAGCAAAATCGAAAGCGGAATTTGCTACACTGTTGGAGTCTTTTTTATCATTATTCTGATTATCGGTGTCGTGGAACTCCTGTTGTGCAGAGTTAGCCTGGTAATACGATTTACCATGTCTTTTGTGTTGTGATCTACCTCGGTTATAATTGTCTCTATAATTATTATTGCCTCTGTTATAACCCCTATTTGGGTTTGAATCATAACATTCATGATCATAATCATCATGCTCATTATATTGAGTATCCCTGTAATATTGTTTCTTTTGTCTCCATGAAGCACTTGGGTAGTTCCTATAGCTACTCCCTTTCCGAGAATTTCTAACATTATGGGTACCCCTCGCGTGTCGAGGACTATCAGCCCGATTCCAGTTCTTCAAAGAAGAACTCTGATTTGAGCGGTTATCTTGGTTTTGATACCTATTCCAATTAACCTTTTTATCAAATTTATTTTTAGCTCCTTGGAATTTGTGTGAGTAATTCTGATTATATTCTGTTGCCGAAGCAACTGGCATACTCTCTTTAATGTTAGAGTTACTAAGAATCATGTCAGGGTGTGCCGTGGCATACTGGTCACAATATTCTTCCATTTGCTTTATTGTACCAGGTTTACGCTCATGTAAGAACTCTAGGAATGATTTATTTACAGAAGACATGACCTTGTCTCTTAGCAATAAATCCGTAAGACCATCAAATGTTTTCTCTGTTTTGGATAATTCAATCCATCGTGAAAGTGTAATTCGTGCTTTTGAGATGAAATCTGAGAATTCTACACCTACCTCAGGTCTCATTGTTTTAAACAAAAGACGATAACCTTCTTCAGACAGCTGATATCTCTTTATCAAAGCTGCCCTAACAGCATCATAATTATCTTTGTCGGCCTCTTCAACAAAATATAACTTACTCAGAGACTCCCCTTTTAGATTTTCAGACAACTGATTCACATACTGTGATTTGTCAACATTATGAGATCGACAAGCCCGTTCAAATCTAGAAAGCCAAAATGTTATGTCATCACTGGTAGGGTTAAACGCTGGTACCTTGACCTTGTACACAAAGGGTTTACCATTACCACCAGATGCCTGATTAACATTACTCATACATGTCAATTTTAATTTCTCTAATTCAAACTCATGTTCTCTTATTGCTTTTCTCTCTTCAGCTTCTCTATCTAATCTTCTCTGTTCTGCAGCAGCTTCTAATTTCTTCTGTTCTGCAGCAGCTTCTAATTTCTTCTGTTCTGCAGCAACTTCTAATTTCTTCTGTTCTGCAGCAACTTCTAATTTTTTCTGTTCTGCAGCAACTTCTAATTTTTTCTGCTCTGCATCAGCTTCTAATTTCTTCTGTTCTGCCTCAAATCTCCTTTCCTCCACTTGCATCTGCAATTTCTTAAGTTCAGCAGCAGTATCAGCTTCTTTTTCTAATCTTTTTTCTTCAGCTAGAGCTTTCCTTTCTTCTGCAGCAGCTTTTTTTTCTTCTATTTGAAGTTTTCTCTCCTCAGCCGCAGCTTTTTTTTCCTCAGCAGCAGCTTTTCTTTCTTCAACAGCAGCAGCAGTTTTTTTCTCTTCTGCAGCTAATGCTTTGTCATATTGAGCAACAGCCCATTGTTCTAAGTCTTTTCCAGTCTTATCAAGAGATTTTCCTTGTGCAATGAAATAATCTAATGTAGACATATTGTCTTCTTAAATCAGAAACCTGAAAAAGTAAATAAATTACCCTATTTCACTTTAATGGGAGACAAGTCTATACCATAGACTTAGTCTTAGTCCAAACTTGTATGGTTTATAATAACCAATGATAACTTGAGTACCTGTGGACAACAATAACTGTATCTCAAATACTGTGGGGACAAGCCTTACAAAGGTCTTGTATACCTCAATGTAATCAAAGATCACTTGAGTACCTGTGGAAAAAATATTTCCCTTTACCAATCACTTTGGGAGACAAGCCTTACAAAGGTCTTGTACATTTTGTTTTATAACAATAACAATCATAAAGTACTGATCTGTACTATACTATCAGTGTATACCACTATACGTCATATGTCAACTAAAGACATTACAAAGGACAAACAAGAAAAGACAATATGAACACATTTGCAGAGATCAAATTAAATTAAATAGGAGAAATGAAAAAAAATGATCACAGAAACCGTGATGATAACTGCAACAAAATAAACAAGACAAATAACGCCACAGTGTATAAACATAAGGGTGTAAAAAACTGAAATGAAAGGAAAGATGAGACCTACAATTATACAAACAAATCAAACAAAACTAAGGAACACAAAATTATTAACAAAAACAACGAAGAAAAGAACACCTCATCACAACTAACAGAAATAGCAGCAAATTGTTGCTAACAAATTTCCAATTAAGAAAATGTGTACCTATAGAATACTAGTACCAGACCAATGTCACTCGGCATACCTTGTACTAGTCACACAGAACATAAACTAATTTAATACATAACAAATAACATGTAAGCATAAATAGCATATAGCATACAATATAATTTATGTCATGAATGGAATGTGTTGCAGGTATAGTGTTGTAAAGCAGGCACAGTTTATTTTAATACTAATAACTTGCCACTTTATTCAGTAATAGATTTAATTTTAAACTATTACACTGTCAATTTTTCTCTGTTGAGCATATGAAGATCCAACGATGAACTATGCACTTTATGTTCAACAACACTGTGATTCTTCTGTACGTTGAGAAATGTCAACAATACTGCTCCAGATATTTTCTACACTTGATACCACTGTCCTGTGTAATACTGTCTGTACAGCGAAAAAACTGTCAACAAGCGCTGACCTAGATACAGCATCCTATCGGTAATACAGGTCAAGCTGACATCGACTGTATAGCTGTCCTACTGGTGTTGATGTGGTCAAACAAATGTTCTTTTAGCTGTAAACTGTGATTCTCAACACAAAACTGCGTAAGCTGGACCCAGGAATCTGGCTCGCCACTGTAAAGTTTCTTTTCTTCTTTCCACTCTGTAAAGTGTCAGTCTGTATGCTCTGTAAGGAAGAGTGGTGTGTTGTTGAGATCAGGCATGCTCCAGTCTACCCAGCTGTAAATGGGTAACTCACCCTAGTCCTGAGTTAGGGAAGGCAAAGGCTCCAGGGGAAGCAGGCCCTAAACTTGGTCACTTCAACCGACGCAGGATGGTGTATGTATGAAGTAGAAGTGTAGAGTGTGATTACCGCGAATGGTGTACTGTTCGTGTGCTGACCAATATAACCACTCATACACTTGTGTCTACAAGGCACCAATGCAGACTGCTGGAATCTTTGTTTACTCAATTTATTCAGACGTACACACTGGGACATACGAGTACATCATGGTATGTTGACATATCAATTTGTAGGTATACATAGCAGATCTGAAGTCATGACACATTCAGAAATAATGGGCAGTACATCAAAAGTTCAATGTCATGATATATTATGGCCGCATCCCCCTATCTGACTAAACGCGTCAGTGAAGGCAGATCGGTAAATAACTAAAGTTACTTGACGTCCATAGTTTGTAGTATATATTATGAAACCACGAAAGGGGGGGTTTCTAGCAAGATTGAGATCTCCCTGTCACTGTCCGATAATAGGATAAATAATCTGTTCTCTTGGCAGTGATCAAAACATATGATGACCGAAATCTAACATGGCTGCCTCCCTGAGTTGTCGTTCACTCATTCATAGGAAGGAGAATATAAGCCAGAGTTAATTTATAATGGGTATATAAATGATTTCATAAATGTTTCCATACAGCTCTACGGTGATCAGGTTAATTCACGTAGCCATAACCGCTGCAGGAAAGTCTGTCATCTTCGTCGATACAAAACACGACCCTAGCGATACGAAGCACAATGTTCCATCTAGGTCGAATCGACATGAGATCATCAAAATAGGGTCTGGCAATACATGGAGTCCGAATTATACATTGTACCGTACCTTAGGAGAGTCTCTAACATAAACTATAGTAGAGATACCATCTCCTTTAGAAGAAAACCACTTCCTGAATCATATTTCCTTAAGAATCTACCAGCCCTTTGAAAAGTGCGTACCCGCCATTATCACGGTACATCGGAACTCATCACGACTTGTCAAGACAACTCATACTTCCGCTAGACCGGAATAACAAGAATCTAGTCCCTCCTACCCATCCAAAATATACAATATAGGACTGATTCTACTTGTACTAATAATATGTAATACATATGAATTCAGGCCATAAACACAATAAGCAAATTAATATATTTTCTGGCCCTAAAAAATAAGTACAAACGTAAGCGCAATATCCTTGCGCCAGATAAATATCCAGAACGATTACTCCTATAATCAAAAGTGTGAATCAAACATGGATTCTCTCGCTTTTACCATAGACAGCATTTTCATACACAAATGAATGAATGTCTATATTTTTCCCATATTAAATAGCCATATCGATTTTTGTAATATGTGCGTCAAAATATGCACGCAACAACATTCTATAAATATTTATGTGCACGTAGGTTTCCTAATTATTTTTAACATTTTCCAGGCCAGCGGCCGTATGGTCTACTCTTTACGATTTCCAATTGCCGAGGGATTTTTAACGTGCACTACTTGCACACAGTACCTCCAATTTTTCCGCCCTTATCCAAGAAGGCGAGGCATCCGATCTCACTACCCAGGACATAGGCGGGGGGCGTATGACATCACTAGAAGTTACTGATTCTGAAAATATTTTCCATCACTTATATTCCCTTTACTGGGAGTGAACGCGTTACCTTTAGAATTAGAGGCGGAGGCCATACCTCTTAGCCACTCCAATCCCCACTCCTCCTTGGGAGGATAATTTATCACAACGTGAGGCATAATACGGTTCTTAGGATTGAAGGAGTTAATGTCTCACAAGTAACTACCATTTATAAATTTTCATTTGGATGCGAAAGACCTCACGTTGCTCTTGCGTGAATTCCAGTGTTATAGCTCTAACCCAAACTCTGAAGCACCTCTACGAAGACCATCATGGGAACAGGCAATCTTGGAGTTGCCTGGGCAGAGCTTCAGGGATGGACTAGCTATACCAGAGTGGCTCAACATCACGACTCCCCTAGGGGTGAAACATGTTGAGAACCTAGCACTGAACAAAGCTTGGGAGAGTCGCTTGACACCCAGACTCAACACCGGCTTTTGCCTGACGGGCTGCATGCAGGACGATCTCGCAATGAATGGATGACAGATGAGAGCTGCATGCAGGAGGATCTCGCAATGAATGGATGACAGATGAGGGTTGCATGCAGGAGGATCTCGCAATGAATGGATGACAGATGAGAGCTGCATGCAGGAGGATCTCGCAATGAATGGATGACAGATGAAGGGAGCTGAGAGGTGGATCTGTATAGGATGATACAATTCCTTGAGACAGCCCAGAACCAGAGCACAGTATTTTAGCTCTGCATATTTTAGAGCCTCCTTGGATGGCGGGAAATGCACAGTATGCCATACCCTTCCTCTTCCAGCTTGAAACCGGATGTGAGGATCCTTTATATGCGCATGCCAAACCAAGAAGTAATACCCGGTAAATAAACTGAAGCTCATGACTCAACTCAACAAGTTTCGGACTGGCAGAAAATCCTAAGGAAAAGTCTAGATCTACAGAAAAAGTCTAGATCTACAGGAAAAGTCTAGATCTACAGGAAAAGTCTAGATCTACAGGAAAAGTCTAGATCTACAGGAAAAGTCTAGATCTACAATGTAGATAATACCAAGGACTCTTCAACTTGGTATTGGCTGCAAAATAACGACAAACCTAGCAGCCCTAGTTAAACAACAACAACAACAACAACAACTACGTATTTTCATTAACCTGGTTGACAGATACAAGTAAATAAAAGTAAATAGATCAGTTTGTTCTTGTTTTTAATTATTCACAGCGAAGTATGTATAGACTCGTTCACAGCCGATATCACATTTTATCTTTAAATAGTTTGATATAAAAGCCAAACGGACTGGTAAACCCAAACACGCACAAGTAAATATGTATGCACACACATAATTTAAAATGTTCACAAGCGATCAAGAATCAATATCTGCTAGGCTTAGGAGTTTCTCTCATCGATTATTGGCAAGCTGGTACTATCCTGACCCGGGTCTATTTATAAATAGCGTCTTTTACAGGAAACTGCCGCCACCTGTCACCGTATGACCTGGGATAATCACTAAGTCAACACAATAAAACTAGGGGGGGGGGGGAGTGGCATACTAAAGGTGCGAAGCAGACCGTCCGCCCCGGGTGGCAGTAAGGACAGGGGTGTCATCGGTGTCACGGATTGCCTTCCCTGCTTTGCAGTAGTGTTCAACAGTGACCAACACTCAAGAGTATCTAATATTGGCTTCCAAGGTATCTACCTGCGCGCAAGATTACTCTTTGCAGAGATGTAGATAGAAGATTAATGACAGGGAGGGTTCACAAGATATTTCCAGAAGTCACGACCAATGTTGTATTGGGCTGAACAACTGTTAACGCATTATATCTGGTCCGTCGGCTTTTGTGAAAGGTTTAAGCAATGGTTTAGCCCGTTCAAGCCCCCTGTGTAATCCAACGAAATTCTTCTTATAAGTAATAGCTCTGTTTAGAGGTAAATATTTGTCTAGGTATATATATATATATATATATATATATATATATATATATATATATATATATATATATATATATATATATATATATATATATATATATATTGATATTAAAGCATCTGGCTCAACTCCGCCAAGGCCGGTCCCAAGCCCGGTTGAAAAAGGAGGAGGGCGGCCTGCACGGAGGCCGTAAGGAGGCAGCCCCTCCACCATGCAAAGGAACAACAGGTCAATCACCTGTTTGCTTTAAACTATGATTACGAGTAATATAAGAGAGAAAACTGGACTGATTCTAAAGGCGACGAACTGGAACGGACTACGGACTACGACTTATGGAACTTGGAACACAAGAAGTATAAATGGGAAGGAAGAGGAGCTGGTGGAAGAATGAGGAAAGCAAAACTAGAAATCCTGGCCATTACGGAAACAAAGAAAAAGGGACAAGGAGTCATGGATCTCGATGGCAACACGCTGCTCTACAGTGGTGTACCCACATCTGAAAGAGCTAAAGAGGGCGTGGGTTGCATTGTGGCCAAAAACCAGAAAGACAGTATCAAGGGATGGAACTTTGTCTCGGAGCGCATTATGGTTGTAAAACTAAAAGAAGGAGAAACCATAGTCAACCTGGTCATAGTGTATGGGCCAAATGAGGATGAGAGAGCAGAGGTCAAGGAGGAATTCTTCGAGCTGCTTCAAAGGACAGTGGATAAGTGCCTAGATGAAATTATCATGCTCGGAGATTTCAATGCCAGAGTTGGAAATGACCATGCTAGATGGGGTGGAGTTATCGGAAGATATGGAGAAGATACTTTCAATGACAATGGAAAACGACTCCTTAGATTCTGCAGTGAGCAGAATCTGATCATTACCAACACAAAGTTCCCCCATAAGCGCATACATGCATACACTAGGTGTGAACCAACAAAGAATGAGAAGTCAGTGATCGACTATGCCATTGTTAGGAGGAGCTCATTCAAATATGTCCGGTATGCTAGAGTCTGGAGGGGGCCAGAGATTGGAAGTGATCACTACCTGCTTACAATCAAAAGAACAACTGAAAGAGTTGCTCAGCCTAGGAACTGCCCAGCATCACGCAAGAAACCAAGTAAACGAACGGAAGAAATTAGCATTAAGTCCTACAAGCTGAGAGAGCCAGAAATTAAGACCAGATATCAGGGGCTTATTGCTACAGCGGTGAGAAACAGAAGAACAACCTAATGACTTGGAAACCCTGTGGCTTAAATTCAAGGGCATCATAAAGACAGCTGCTGCAGAAGCATGTGGTGAAGCCCGACTTGGGAACAAGAGAAAGAGGACACCTTGGTAGACAGAGGAAGTCAAAGAGAAAATAAGAGAGAAGAAAATCGCATGGAAACAATACTTAGGAGCTAAAAACACAGCAGGACAAATAGAGAAATATAGAGAATATATGATACTCAGAACAGAAGCAAAGAATAAGGTTCTAGCAGCAAAACAGAAGTCCTGGGAAGAATTTGGAGAAAAGCTAGAAAAAGATGCGCAAGAAAACCAGAAATTGTTCTATAAGACCCTAAAGAACACGAGGAATGAAAAACAATGCCCTCTCAAATTTATAAAGGACAAGCAAGGCAAATTGCTTACTGCCCCGAAGGAAGTAATGGAAAGATGGAAATAATATTTCTCAGAACTCCTTGATGGTGAGCAAGGTCAAGCACCAGAAATGATAACCACTAGCACAGAAGAGGAAACAAATGGTGATGAAGATGACATAAAGATAGAAGAACTGAAGGCAGCACTGGAGAAAATCAAGATGGGCAAAGCAGCAGGGCATGATGGTATAACACCAGAAATGGTTAAGTACATGGGAGCATCAGGTGACCTATTACTCTTAAGGGTCCTACAGGCAGCGTGGCTGTAGTAAAATCTGTGAGATAATCGCTTATTTCAGTAAGATTTTAGTCCTATGATGAATAAATACACCAGCCCTCAGGTGTCTGACTAGTTTCATCTTCAACGCCAGTAGGGCGATGCCTTTAGTGCAGTGGGAATGCTAAGAAAATGACCCGCCGTAAAAATCTAACACGTTTCAGTTTCGGTTTCGAAAACGTACAAAAAAACATTTTAGCATCTCGCCGATCTGCTGCACGAAACGGGGGAAAAGCTTGTAATTAACGACTTGCCAGAACTGTGAGACCAAACTGGCGTTTGAATTAACGTAATATGTTAACTTTAACACTAACATTTGTAATAATTCGGACAGTTCTCAGTAGTAAGAACGAGACGATTGTAATAATTAACGCAAAACACTACCAAAGTTTTGAAAAACCCCTCTTCGCTCTGCACGCGGTCTCTTTAATATATACACGCTGTGGGCAAAGCCTGCAGAGGCAAACACACAGACAATTTTTCATTTCCTCCTAGCGGTAATATTCTGACGTCCCTAAAACTAGTTGGTTTATTTGAATAGTGAGGAAAATGTTAGAGACAGGGTGGGAAGATGGCCGACTTGTGTAAAAAGTTAATTTTGACGATTGACAGTGACAAAATTGAAAATCTAAACCATACTGAAACTGACCATAAAAATCATATGGTAGTATAGCTTAGAGTCCCCTGAGCAAAAATATGTTTTAAAAAATATGGTAGTCCAAGTATTAGCCAAGTTATTGAGAAAATACTAAATGTCTACGAACGCTTGACCGGACAGACTGTTGTTCTTGCTCGTTACACATAACGTTAGTGGGGACGCTAGTTTAAAAAAAAGAGGCATTGTAGAAATTCAAATTCTATTAGTTGGTATAAGAGTATAGGAGTAAAAGGGGAGAGATAGGAAAAATGTTAACTAAAACGAAACATCTTTTTCTATTAGCATAACTAACGCGGACTGACCAATGGACTACGAGGCACATAGTTTGTTTGGAATTGTTTTGTTTTTTCAAAGCTAAATTCAAAAAGTTGTAGTAGTGCCTGCTTTCATTGGTCGGCTCTAATAGATATTGGCAAGAGGCATAGTGGTCTCGTGGCCATTTGACTAGAAAATTTTATTCAAACAACTACGTTGAGATCAGATGTGATAACTTGTAAAATTAAATACTAATTCACTATCTGGACAAGGCAGAGCAAAACTGAGGCCATATTCTTTGCCAGTCAACGTTATTTGTGACATATTTCTTTGAACTAGTGGTAAGAATGCTTTATGTATTTACATGCTTGATTAAAACTGAAAAAGTCAGATACTGCTGTGGAAAAGTGAAGGACATGCCGGAAGCAAACATTATTGAGTCCTCACATTGAACTGTATTTGACTGTTGCATATTATTATGATTTTGTATTAATATTTTGTATTGGAAATGTTAGGAAGCCTCTGTGTTCTATGAACACTTTTCAACATGCCTAGAGCGTTTATAAGTTAGAAAAGACAAGAAATAAAAATCATATAAAAGGAGATGTGGTTACTCCACGTTATTGCATTGAAGCAAACTATGTAAAAGTACAGTGGCGTATCTGCCATAGGGACCTGTGGTGTGGTCACAGAAGGGTGTGAGTCATAAATTAGGGGCTGATGCACATGAATGCACAAGAGGCTGACCCCATACTGTCATGTATATATAGGGATAAGAAGTTGTGATCAGGTTGAAAAGGCCAGGGTATCTTTTTATTGCAGAGTTTTTATTTCCTGTTACCATCCGGTGACAGGAAACCTGATGAGTGGGTGTAAAGTCTCCATTATAAAGTTTAAGCTGTCAGCTGATAGCCTGAAGGAGCTTACGTGTGGGTGCTGATCTACATTGTCTCTACATTGATATACTGACTTATATTCGACCGATCAAGAATCCCAGGTGACAAGTTATCAGCTGGGACCTCCGACATTTCATCCTAAGAAACTAGTTCCTATCAAACTAACATTGAATTATATGGGGCTTGATGAAAACAACAGCTCCTCATAACAAATGACAATCACTAGCAACTATTAAAGTATTAGTCTGTGAATACACCTACAGGAACTCTATATTAACATATATTCATAGGACCAGGCGTCGATATTTTTAGTTAAAGCATTATATGTAAATATATTTCCTCATTTTCAAAGACCTGTCCAAAAGAAGTTGGCGGGACAGGCAGATTAAATTGTATAAAGAAAAAAACATTCAAATTTTAAAAGAAAACTTTAACCACCGTCTTATTCATTTTATTATAGTGAGTTAAAGTGTATTGTGTTGATGTACCATCATCTTCATTTCACCCCTAGACACTAGAGACATCATACATGTCGTGAAACATTCTAAATCCACATATATAAATTAAAAGGTAAATGTAAAGCCTAACACATAAATTCAATAAAAGGAAAGAGAAATGGTAAAAGTACAGTGCTGTCACAATGGCGTACAAAAATCACCCTTGTTTTCTACTTCGTCTGCAAATTGTAACGTTTCACGTTGATAGTAAAGCCTACTGCATCAATACATGCTTTCTACAATAAAACGGGTACTGTATTTCTAAGAAAACCTTGAGCTAGGCACACTGCGTAATGACCTAAATTAATACTTCCATTAATTTCATTTTATACACTACGTTAACATAAACGGAAAGACAGATGAACTTAGGATAGAGAGAGGGAGGGCTGAAAGCAGGAATGTATGCAACACGAACACGCGTCTCGCGATATACAATTAATGCCACCCTCCCCGCGCGAAAGGCCAGAGGCACTAACTTTTTTTTCAAATAGACCGTGATAAAAAACACTACAACTACGAGAGTTAGGTTTAAAAACCTGAAAAACGCTTATTAGGAAACATGACATTATACTGGTTTACGTTTGAAAGCCTGACAGTACAGCAGACACCCTAAAAGTTTGGAAGTGAGGAGGTGGTAACAGCACGACTATCCTAGAAGAAAATCCATATTTTGAACGCAGCCCCTTAGCCCCATTAAACTTATATATTTGGGTTCCTTAGGACTTGCTGACAAAGAATATGTTAAGTGTTACGCAAATAGTCTAGGAATTAACAAATTATAGCCAAAAGAAAATAGTGAGGGTGTCAGACAACACCAAAAAATAATCACACAGTGGCATGTTTTGAAACCACTATTTTACGGGAAATGGGCCACCATGTAAAATCTTATTTGATTGGATAGAAGTAAATGTAAGGCTAAACACGATTAGTCGGACTACAAATACTAATTCTTTGTTGTTAGGGGAAACGGTAGTAAGGGTACTTTTTTTGAAAAGCTGTGTAAACATGGCCCGATTGGTTAGACCCGCCAATATAGTCAATTAAGAGCGTCAGTTCAGTGCCACATTTTAAAATAAACTTACTAAGAAACAGTGCGTTGAGAGCCAGATCATATTTTTCTAAATAAAAGTCTGGGACAGAGGCAGATCGGAATTTGTGCCATTATTCATCGCCAGTCAACGTATCTGTGTATTATTTCCATGAATTGTGGTAAGCTTGATATATTCGATATCTTTTTAATGAAAATTGAATGTAAATTGATAATTTATGTCTGTATATGTGCGTGGTTCAGTAGCGAACATGAGGCAAGGCCTAGATAGTGCTCCAACCTGAACAGAACGTGTCGGAGAAAAGAAAACTGCATGGAATTGCCAAATAGTACACTGACACCTATCTTATTGACTAGAAGGAACTAATGCTGGAATTGCAGAGGCGTAGTAACCATTAGGGAGGAGTATACTGGTGTAAATTGTTTCAGATGAAGCTAGCAGTTGGCCTACCGCTCTGAACTCAGTGTTTGTTATGTATTGTGTTCAGTGTGGAAATAGATTATAAATTAGATCTGAAGTAGGAGGTACAACCTTCTTGTTTCAGGGACTGTGGTCCTAGTTATTGAAGCAGCACCTGGTCTGAGTTTTGCTGAATCCAGAGGCTGACAGCATACTCCTTGGTCCAGATAGCGACCAGTGAGGTGTCTCCAGAACACAGTGAAGCAATCGAGCAGAGCAGTCTTTTCCTGCCGCCATCACGAAAGATAAGCTTCTGTGGCCAGAGTAGCTCAACATTATGTGCCCCCTCAAAAATTGACATTTTGTTAAACACAGAGGGACAATTAATTGGTTCAAATGACAGGAACTGTGAACTTTTCCCAATACTATTTCCCCGATAATCAAACACTTGAAGTCATGATGAAAAACAACAACCAAGCTTGAACAAAACCAGTATTACCTCATATTACTATTGCACAAATTACACACATAGAATAATAATAATAAACTATGTCAATACAAAGTTCATATATATAAACTGTGTACATAATACTTGTAATCACATTTGATTGTGTTTCCTGGTTCCCTGTGTAGTTGAATCAGGATAATACCCATATTATTGTGAAAGTAGAATTAATAACATAATATATTTTTAAACTTAAACACTTGACTCATTTAAAGATATGTCCTTATAGAGTGTTAAATGTGTGTGAGTGTCACAGTGTTGTAAAGTGTTGTGGAATAAATTAAATTGTTTATCTGTCTGTTGTTGTTGTGACTTACACTTCATCATTTTCATAACCCTAGACATTTAACGTAGACATCACAATATTCCAGAATAATT
>JAMPIV010005651.1:0-12718 GCA_024509875.1 Oreohelix idahoensis | reverse complement strand
GGTCTAAAGCGGGTTCCTGTGCAGAAAACCTGTGCTAAAGCGGGGTCCTGTGCAGAAACCCTGGTCTAAAGCGGGTTCCTGTGCAGAAAACCTGGTCTAAAGCGGGTTCCTGTGCAGAAAACCTGGTCTAAAGCGGGTTCCTGTGCAGAAAACCTGGTCTAAAGCGGGTTCCTGTGCAGAAAACCTGGTCTAAAGCGGGTTCCTGTGCAGAAAACCTGGTCTAAAGCGGGTTCCTGTGCAGAAAACCTGGTCTAAAGCGGGTTCCTGTGCAGAAAACCTGGTCTAAAGCGGGTTCCTGTGCAGAAAACCTGGTCTAAAGCGGGTTCCTGTGCAGAAAACCTGGTCTAAAGCGGGTTCCTGTGCAGAAAACCTGGTCTAAAAAGGGTTCCTGTGCAGAAAACCTGGTCTAAAGCGGGTTCCTGTGCAGAAAACCTGGTCTAAAGCGGGTTCCTGTGCAGAAAAACCTGGTCTAAAGCGGGTTCCTGTGCAGAAAACCTGGTCTAAAGCGGGTTCCTGTGCAGAAAACCTGGTCTAAAGCGGGTTCCTGTGCAGAAAACCTGGTCTAAAGCGGGTTCCTGTGCAGAAAACCTGGTCTAAAGCGGGTTCCTGTGCAGAAAACCTGGTCTAAAGCGGGTTCCTGTGCAGAAACCCTGGTCTAAAGCGGGTTCCTGTACAGAAAACCTGGTCTAAAGCGGGTTCCTGTGCAGAAAACCTGGTCTAAAGCGGGTTCCTGTGCAGAAAACCTGGTCTAAAGCGGGTTCCTGTGCAGAAAACCTGGTCTAAAGCGGGTTCCTGTACAGAAAACCTGGTCTAAAGCGGGTTCCTGTGCAGAAAACCTGGTCTAAAGCGGGTTCCTGTGCAGAAACCCTGGTCTAAAGCGGGTTCCTGTACAGAAAACCTGGTCTAAAGCGGGTTCCTGTGCAGAAAACCTGGTCTAAAGCGGGTTCCTGTACAGAAAACCTGGTCTAAAGCGGGTTCCTGTACAGAAAACGTGGTCTAAAGCGGGTTCCTGGGCAGAAAACCTGGTCTAAAGCGGGTTACTGTGCAGAAAGCCTGGTCTAAAGCGGGTTCCTGTGCAGAAAACCTGGTTTAAAGCGGGTTCCTGTGCAGAAAACCTGGTATAAAGCGGGTTCCTGTGCAGAAAACCTGATCTGAAGCGGGTTCCTGTACAGAAAACCTGGTCTAAAGCGGGTTCCTGTACAGAAAACCTGGTCTAAAGCGGGTTCCTGTGCAGAAAACCTGGTCTAAAGCGGGTTCCTGTGCAGAAAAACCTGGTCTAAAGCGGGTTCCTGTGCAGAAAACCTGGTCTAAAGCGGGTTCCTGTGCAGAAAACCTGGTCTAAAGCGGGTTCCTGTGCAGAAAACCTGGTCTAAAGCGGGTTCCTGTACAGAAAACCTGGTCTAAAGCGGGTTCCTGTACAGAAAAACCTGGTCTAAAGCGGGTTCCTGTGCAGAAAAACCTGGTCTAAAGCGGGTTCCTGTGCAGAAAAACCTGGTCTAAAGCGGGTTCCTGTGCAGAAAACCTGGTCTAAAGCGGGTTCCTGTGCAGAAAACCTGGTCTAAAGCGGGTTCCTGTGCAGAAAACCTGGTCTAAAGCGGTTTCCTGTGCAGAAAACCTGGTCTAAAGCGGGTTCCTGTGCAGAAAACCTGGTCTAAAGCGGGTTCCTGTGCAGAAAACCTGGTCTAAAGCGGGTTCCTGTGCAGAAAACCTGGTCTAAAGCGGGTTCCTGTGCAGAAAACCTGGTCTAAAGCGGGTTCCTGTGCAGAAAACCTGGTCTAAAGCGGGTTCCTGTACAGAAAACCTGGTCTAAAGCGGGTTCCTGTACAGAAAACCTGGTCTAAAGCGGGTTCCTGTACAGAAAACCTGGTCTAAAGCGGGTTCCTGTACAGAAAACCTGGTCTAAAGCGGGTTCCTGTGCAGAAAACCTGGTCTAAAGCGGGTTCCTGTGCAGAAAACCTGGTCTAAAGCGGGTTCCTGTGCAGAAAACCTGGTCTAAAG
Source organism: Oreohelix idahoensis (assembly GCA_024509875.1). NCBI lineage: Eukaryota > Metazoa > Mollusca > Gastropoda > Stylommatophora > Oreohelicidae > Oreohelix > Oreohelix idahoensis. The sequence goes on along the minus strand of JAMPIV010005651.1, from coordinate 10,720 downwards.
CGGGTTCCTGTGCAGAAAACCTGGTCTAAAGCGGGTTCCTGTGCAGAAAACCTGGTCTAAAGCGGGTTCCTGTGCAGAAAACCTGGTCTAAAGCGGGTTCCTGTGCAGAAAACCTGGTCTAAAGCGGGTTCCTGTGCAGAAAACCTGGTCTAAAGCGGGTTCCTGTGCAGAAAACCTGGTCTAAAGCGGTTTCCTGTGCAGAAAACCTGGTCTAAAGCGGGTTCCTGTGCAGAAAACCTGGTCTAAAGCGGGTTCCTGTGCAGAAAACCTGGTCTAAAGCGGGTTCCTGTGCAGAAAACCTGGTCTAAAGCGGGTTCCTGTGCAGAAAACCTGGTCTAAAGCGGGTTCCTGTGAAGAAAACCTGGTCTAAAGCGGGTTCCTGTGCAGAAAACCTGGTCTAAAGCGGGTTCCTGTGCAGAAAACCTGGTCTAAAGCGGGTTCCTGTGCAGAAAACCTGGTCTAAAGCGGGTTCCTGTGCAGAAAACCTGGTCTAAAGCGGGTTCCTGTGCAGAAAACCTGGTCTAAAGCGGGTTCCTGTGCAGAAAACCTGGTCTAAAGCGGGTTCCTGTGCAGAAAACCTGGTCTAAAGCGGGTTTCTGTGCAGAAAACCTGGTCTAAAGCGGGTTCCTGTGCAGAAAACCTGGTCTAAAGCGGGTTCCTGTGCAGAAAACCTGGTCTAAAGCGGGTTCCTGTGCAGAAAACCTGGTCTAAAGCGGGTTCCTGTACAGAAAACCTGGTCTAAAGCGGGTTCCTGTACAGAAAACCTGGTCTAAAGCGGGTTCCTGTACAGAAAACCTGGTCTAAAGCGGGTTTTCTGTACAGGAACCCGCTTTAGACCAGGTTTTCTGTACAGGAACCCGCTTTAGACCAGGTTTTCTGTACAGGAACCCGCTTTAGACCAGGTTTTCTGTACAGGAACCCGCTTTAGACCAGGTTTTCTGTACAGGAACCCGCTTTAGACCAGGTTTTCTGTACAGGAACCCGCTTTAGACCAGGTTTTCTGTACAGGAACCCGCTTTAGACCAGGTTTTCTGCACAGGAACCCGCATTAGACCAGGTTTTCTGCACAGGAACCCGCTTTAGACCAGGTTTTCTGCACAGGAACCCGCTTTAGACCAGGTTTTCTGCACAGGAACCCGCTTTAGACCAGGTTTTCTGCACAGGAACCCGCTTTAGACCAGGTTTTCTGTACAGGAACCCGCTTTAGACCAGGTTTTCTGTACAGGAACCCGCTTTAGACCAGGTTTTCTGTACAGGAACCCGCTTTAGACCAGGTTTTCTGTGCAGGAACCCGCTTTAGACCAGGTTTTCTGCACAGGAACCCGCTTTAGACCAGGTTTTCTGCACAGGAACCCGCTTTAGACCAGGTTTTCTGCACAGGAACCCGCTTTAGACCAGGTTTTCTGCACAGGAACCCGCTTTAGACCAGGTTTTCTGCACAGGAACCCGTTTAGACCAGGTTTTCTGCACAGGAACCCGCTTTAGACCAGGTTTTCTGCACAGGAACCCGCTTTAGACCAGGTTTTCTGCACAGGAACCCGCTTTAGACCAGGTTTTCTGCACAGGAAACCGCTTTAGACCAGGTTTTCTGCACAGGAACCCGCTTTAGACCAGGTTTTCTGCACAGGAACCCGCTTTAGACCAGGTTTTCTGCACAGGAACCCGCTTTAGACCAGGTTTTCTGCACAGGAACCCGCTTTAGACCAGGTTTTCTGTGCAGGAACCCGCTTTAGACCAGGTTTTCTGCACAGGAACCCGCTTTAGACCAGGTTTTCTGCACAGGAACCCGCTTTAGACCAGGTTTTCTGCACAGGAACCCGCTTTAGACCAGGTTTTTCTGCACAGGAACCCGCTTTAGACCAGGTTTTTCTGTACAGGAACCCGCTTTAGACCAGGTTTTCTGTACAGGAACCCGCTTTAGACCAGGTTTTCTGTACAGGAACCCGCTTTAGACCAGGTTTTCTGCACAGGAACCCGCTTTAGACCAGGTTTTCTGCACAGGCACCCGCTTTAGACCAGGTTTTCTGCACAGGAACCCGCTTTAGACCAGGTTTTCTGCACAGGAACCCGCTTTAGACCAGGTTTTCTGCACAGGAACCCGCTTTAGACCAGGTTTTCTGCACAGGAACCCGCTTTAGACCAGGTTTTCTGCACAGGAACCCGCTTTAGACCAGGTTTTCTGCACAGGAACCCGCTTTAGACCAGGTTTTCTGCACAGGAACCCGGTTTAGACCAGGTTTTCTGCACAGGAACCCGCTTTAGACCAGGTTTTCTGCACAGGAACCCGCTTTAGACCAGGTTTTCTGCACAGGAACCCGCTTTAGACCAGGTTTTCTGCACAGGAACCCGCTTTAGACCAGGTTTTTTCTGCACAGGAACCCGCTTTAGACCAGGTTTTCTGCACAGGAACCCGCTTTAGACCAGGTTTTCTGCACAGGAACCCGCTTTAGACCAGGTTTTCTGCACAGGAACCCGCTTTAGACCAGGTTTTCTGCACAGGAACCCGCTTTAGACCAGGTTTTCTGCACAGGAACCCGCTTTAGACCAGGTTTTCTGCACAGGAACCCGCTTTAGACCAGGTTTTTTGCACAGGAACCCGCTTTAGACCAGGTTTTCTGCACAGGAACCCGCTTTAGACCAGGTTTTCTGCACAGGAACCCGCTTTAGACCAGGTTTTCTGCACAGGAACCGCTTTAGACCAGGTTTTCTGCACAGGAACCCGCTTTAGACCAGGTTTTCTGCACAGGAACCCGCTTTAGACCAGGTTTTCTGCACAGGAACCCGCTTTAGACCAGGTTTTCTGCACAGGAACCCGCTTTAGACCAGGTTTTCTGCACAGTAACCCGCTTTAGACCAGGTTTTCTGCACAGGAACCCGCTTTAGACCAGGTTTTCTGCACAGGAACCCGCTTTAGACCAGGTTTTCTGCACAGGAACCCGCTTTAGACCAGGTTTTCTGCACAGGAACCCGCTTTAGACCAGGTTTTTTGCACAGGAACCCGCTTTAGACCAGGTTTTCTGCACAGGAACCCGCTTTAGACCAGGTTTTCTGCACAGGAACCCGCTTTAGACCAGGTTTTCTGCACAGGAACCCGCTTTAGACCAGGTTTTCTGCACAGGAACCCGCTTTAGACCAGGTTTTCTGCACAGGAACCCGCTTTAGACCAGGTTTTCTGCACAGGAACCCGCTTTAGACCAGGTTTTCTGCACAGGAACCCGCTTTAGACCAGGTTTTCTGTACAGGAACCCGCTTTAGACCAGGTTTTCTGCACAGGAACCCGCTTTAGACCAGGTTTTCTGCACAGGAACCCGCTTTAGACCAGGTTTTCTGCACAGGAACCCGCTTTAGACCAGGTTTTCTGCACAGGAAACCGCTTTAGACCAGGTTTTCTGTACAGGAACCCGCTTTAGACCAGGTTTTCTGTACAGGAACCCGCTTTAGACCAGGTTTTCTGTACAGGAACCCGCTTTAGACCAGGTTTTCTGTACAGGAACCCGCTTTAGACCAGGTTTTCTGTACAGGAACCCGCTTTAGACCAGGTTTTCTGCACAGGAACCCGCTTTAGACCAGGTTTTTTCTGCACAGGAACCCGCTTTAGACCAGGTTTTCTGCACAGGAACCCGCTTTAGACCAGGTTTTCTGCACAGGAACCCGCTTTAGACCAGGTTTTCTGCACAGGAACCCGCTTTAGACCAGGTTTTTCTGCACAGGAACCCGCTTTAGACCAGGTTTTCTGCACAGGAACCCGCTTTAGACCAGGTTTTCTGCACAGGAACCCGCTTTAGACCAGGTTTTCTGCACAGGAACCCGCTTTAGACCAGGTTTTCTGCACAGGAACCCGCTTTAGACCAGGTTTTCTGCACAGGAACCCGCTTTAGACCAGGTTTTCTGCACAGGAACCCGCTTTAGACCAGGTTTTCTGTACAGGAACCCGCTTTAGACCAGGTTTTCTGCACGGAACCCGCTTTAGACCAGGTTTTCTGCACAGGAACCCGCTTTAGACCAGGTTTTCTGCACAGGAACCCGCTTTAGACCAGGTTCTCTGCACAGGAACCCGCTTTAGACCAGGTTTTCTGCACAGGAACCCGCTTTAGACCAGGTTTTCTGCACAGGAACCCGCTTTAGACCAGGTTTTCTGCACAGGAACCCGCTTTAGACCAGGTTTTCTGCACAGGAACCCGCTTTAGACCAGGTTTTCTGCACAGGAACCCGCTTTAGACCAGGTTTTCTGCACAGGAACCCGCTTTAGACCAGGTTTTCTGCACAGGAACCCGCTTTAGACCAGGTTTTTCTGCACAGGAACCCGCTTTAGACCAGGTTTTCTGCACAGGAACCCGCTTTAGACCAGGTTTTCTGCACAGGAACCCGCTTTAGACCAGGTTTTCTGCACAGGAACCCGCTTTAGACCACGTTTTCTGCACAGGAACCCGCTTTAGACCAGGTTTTCTGCACAGGAACCCGCTTTAGACCAGGTTTTCTGCACAGGAACCCGCTTTAGACCAGGTTTTCTGCACAGGAACCCGCTTTAGACCAGGTTTTCTGCACAGGAATCCGCTTTAGACCAGGTTTTCTGCACAGGAACCCGCTTTAGACCAGGTTTTCTGCACAGGAACCCGCTTTAGACCAGGTTTTCTGTACAGGAACCCGCTTTAGACCAGGTTTTCTGTACAGGAACCCGCTTTAGACCAGGTTTTCTCTACGGGAACCCGCTTTAGACCAGGTTTTGTGCACAGGAACCCGCTTTAGACCAGGTTTTCTGCACAGGAACCCGCTTTAGACTAGGTTTTCTGCACAGGAACCCGCTTTAGACCAGGTTTTCTGCACAGGAACCCGCTTTAGACCAGGTTTTCTGCACAGGAACCCGCTTTAGACCAGGTTTTCTGCACAGGAACCCGCTTTAGACCAGGTTTTCTGCACAGGAACCCGCTTTAGACCAGGTTTTCTGCACAGGAACCCGCTTTAGACCAGGTTTTCTGCGCAGGAACCCGCTTTAGACCAGGTTTTCTGCACAGGAACCCGCTTTAGACCAGGTTTTCTGCACAGGAACCCGCTTTAGACCAGGTTTTCTGCACAGGAACCCGCTTTAGACCAGGTTTTCTGCACAGGAACCCGCTTTAGACCAGGTTTTCTGCACAGGAACCCGCTTTAGACCAGGTTTTCTGCACAGGAACCCGCTTTAGACCAGGTTTTCTGTACAGGAACCCGCTTTAGACCAGGTTTTCTGCACAGGAACCCGCTTTAGACCAGGTTTTCTGCACAGGAACCCGCTTTAGACCAGGTTTTCTGTACAGGAACCCGCTTTAGACCAGGTTTTCTGTACAGGAACCCGCTTTAGACCAGGTTTTCTGTACAGGAACCCGCTTTAGACCAGGTTTTCTGTACAGGAACCCGCTTTAGACCAGGTTTTCTATACAGGAACCCGCTTTAGACCAGGTTTTCTGTACAGGAACCCGCTTTAGACCAGGTTTTCTGTACAGGAACCCGCTTTAGACCAGGTTTTCTGTACAGGAACCCGCTTTAGACCAGGTTTTCTGCAGGAACCCGCTTTAGACCAGGTTTTCTGCACAGGAACCCGCTTTAGACCAGGTTTTCTGCACAGGAACCCGCTTTAGACCAGGTTTTCTGCACAGGAACCCGCTTTAGACCAGGTTTTTCTGCACAGGAACCCGCTTTAGACCAGGTTTTCTGTACAGGAACCCGCTTTAGACCAGGTTTTCTGTACAGGAACCCGCTTTAGACCAGGTTTTCTGCACAGGAACCCGCTTTAGACCAGGTTTTCTGCACAGGAACCCGCTTTAGACCAGGTTTTCTGCACAGGAACCCGCTTTAGACCAGGTTTTCTGCACAGGAACCCGCTTTAGACCAGGTTTTCTGCACAGGAACCCGCTTTAGACCAGGTTTTCTGCACAGGAACCCGCTTTAGACCAGTTCTGCACAGGAACCCGCTTTAGACCAGGTTTTCTGCACAGGAACCCGCTTTAGACCAGGTTTTCTGCACAGGAACCCGCTTTAGACCAGGTTTTCTGTACAGGAACCCGCTTTAGACCAGGTTTTCTGCACAGGAACCCGCTTTAGACCAGGTTTTCTGCACAGGAACCCGCTTTAGACCAGGTTTTCTGCACAGGAACCCGCTTTAGACCAGGTTTTCTGCACAGGAACCCGCTTTAGACCAGGTTTTCTGCACAGGAACCCGCTTTAGACCAGGTTTTCTGCACAGGAACCCGCTTTAGACCAGGTTTTCTGCACAGGAAACCGCTTTAGACCAGGTTTTCTGCACAGGAACCCGCTTTAGACCAGGTTTTCTGCACAGGAACCCGCTTTAGACCAGGTTTTCTGCACAGGAACCCGCTTTAGACCAGGTTTTCTGCACAGGAACCCGCTTTAGACCAGGTTTTCTGCACAGGAACCCGCTTTAGACCAGGTTTTCTGCACAGGAACCCGCTTTAGACCAGGTTTTCTGCACAGGAACCCGCTTTAGACCAGGTTTTCTGTACAGGAACCCGCTTTAGACCAGGTTTTCTGTACAGGAACCCGCTTTAGACCAGGTTTTCTGCACAGGAACCCGCTTTAGACCAGGTTTTCTGCACAGGACCCCGCTTTAGACCAGGTTTTCTGCACAGGAACCCGCTTTAGACCAGGTTTTCTGCACAGGAACCCGCTTTAGACCAGGTTTTCTGCACAGGAACCCGCTTTAGACCAGGTTTTCTGCACAGGAACCCGCTTTAGACCAGGTTTTCTGCACAGGAACCCGCTTTAGACCAGGCTTTCTGTACAGGAACCCGCTTTAGACCAGGTTTTCTGTACAGGAACCCGCTTTAGACCAGGTTTTCTGTACAGGAACCCGCTTTAGACCAGGTTTTCTGCACAGGAACCCGCTTTAGACCAGGTTTTTCTGCACAGGAACCCGCTTTAGACCAGGTTTTCTGTACAGGAACCCGCTTTAGACCAGGTTTTCTGTACAGGAACCCGCTTTAGACCAGGTTTTCTGCACAGGAACCCGCTTTAGACCAGGTTTTCTGTACAGGAACCCGCTTTAGACCAGGTTTTCTGCACAGGAACCCGCTTTAGACCAGGTTTTTCTGCACAGGAACCCGCTTTAGACCAGGTTTTCTGTACAGGAACCCGCTTTAGACCAGGTTTTCTGCACAGGAACCCGCTTTAGACCCGGTTTTCTGCACAGGAACCCGCTTTAGACCAGGTTTTCTGCACAGGAACCCGCTTTAGACCAGGTTTTCTGTACAGGAACCCGCTTTAGACCAGGTTTTCTGTACAGGAACCCGCTTTAGACCAGGTTTTCTGTACAGGAACCCGCTTTAGACCAGGTTTTCTGTACAGGAACCCGCTTTAGACCAGGTTTTCTGCACAGGAACCCGCTTTAGACCAGGTTTTCTGCACAGGAACCCGCTTTAGACCAGGTTTTTTCTGCACAGGAACCCGCTTTAGACCAGGTTTTCTGCACAGGAACCCGCTTTAGACCAGGTTTTCTGCACAGGAACCCGCTTTAGACCAGGTTTTCTGCACAGGAATCCGTTTTAGACCAGGTTTTCTGCACAGGAACCCGCTTTAGACCAGGTTTTCTGCACAGGAACCCGCTTTAGACCAGGTTTTCTGTACAGGAACCCGCTTTAGACCAGGTTTTCTGCACAGGAACCCGCTTTAGACCAGGTTTTCTGCACAGGAACCCGCTTTAGACCAGGTTTTCTGTACAGGAACCCGCTTTTGACCAGGTTTTCTGCACAGGAACCCGCTTTAGACCAGGTTTTCTGCACAGGAACCCGCTTTAGACCAGGTTTTCTGTACAGGAACCCGCTTTTGACCAGGTTTTCTGCACAGGAACCCGCTTTAGACCAGGTTTTCTGCACAGGAACCCGCTTTAGACCAGGTTTTCTGCACAGGAACCCGCTTTAGACCAGGTTTTCTGCACAGGAACCCGCTTTAGACCAGGTTTTCTGCACAGGAACCCGCTTTAGACCAGGTTTTCTGTACAGTAACCCGCTTTAGACCAGGTTTTCTGTACAGGAACCCGCTTTAGACCAGGTTTTCTGCACAGGAACCCGCTTTAGACCAGGTTTTCTGCACAGGAACCCGCTTTAGACCAGGTTTTTCTGCACAGGAACCCGCTTTAGACCAGGTTTTCTGTACAGGAACCCGCTTTAGACCAGGTTTTCTGTACAGGAACCCGCTTTAGACCAGGTTTTCTGTACAGGAACCCGCTTTAGACCAGGTTTTCTGTACAGGAACCCGCTTTAGACCAGGTTTTCTGCACAGGAACCCGCTTTAGACCAGGTTTTCTGCACAGGAACCCGCTTTAGACCAGGTTTTCTGTACAGGAACCCGCTTTAGACCAGGTTTTCTGCACAGGAACCCGCTTTAGACCAGGTTTTCTGTACAGGAACCCGCTTTAGACCAGGTTTTCTGTACAGGAACCCGCTTTAGACCAGGTTTTCTGTACAGGAACCCGCTTTAGACCAGGTTTTCTGCACAGGAACCCGCTTTAGACCAGGTTTTCTGCACAGGAACCCGCTTTAGACCAGGTTTTCTGCACAGGAACCCGCTTTAGACCAGGTTTTCTGTACAGGAACCCGCTTTAGACCAGGTTTTCTGCACAGGAACCCGCTTTAGACCAGGTTTTCTGCACAGGAACCCGCTTTAGACCAGGTTTTCTGCACAGGAACCCGCTTTAGACCAGGTTTTCTGCACAGGAACCGCTTTAGACCAGGTTTTCTGCACAGGAACCCGCTTTAGACCAGGTTTTCTGTACAGGAACCCGCTTTAGACCAGGTTTTCTGTACAGGAACCCGCTTTAGACCAGGTTTTCTGTACAGGAACCCGCTTTAGACCAGGTTTTCTGTACAGGAACCCGCTTTAGACCAGGTTTTCTGTACAGGAGCCCGCTTTAGACCAGGTTTTCTGTACAGGAACCCGCTTTAGACCAGGTTTTCTGTACAGGAACCCGCTTTAGACCAGGTTTTCTGCACAGGAACCCGCTTTAGACCAGGTTTTCTGCACAGGAACCCGCTTTAGACCAGGTTTTCTTCACAGGAACCCGCTTTAGACCAGGTTTTCTGTACAGGAACCCGCTTTAGACCAGGTTTTCTGCACAGGAACCCGCTTTAGACCAGGTTTTCTGCACAGGAACCCGCTTTAGACCAGGTTTTCTGCACAGGAACCCGCTTTAGACCAGGTTTTCTGCACAGGAACCCGCTTTAGACCAGGTTTTCTGCACAGGAACCCGCTTTAGACCAGGTTTTCTGCACAGGAACCCGCTTTAGACCAGGTTTTCTGTACAGGAACCCGCTTTAGACCAGGTTTTCTGCACAGGAACCCGCTTTAGACCAGGTTTTCTGCACAGGAACCCGCTTTAGACCAGGTTTTCTGCACAGGAACCCGCTTTAGACCAGGTTTTCTGTACAGGAACCCGCTTTAGACCAGGTTTTCTGTACAGGAACCCGCTTTAGACCAGGTTTTCTGCACAGGAACCCGCTTTAGACCAGGTTTTCTGCACAGGAACCCGCTTTAGACCAGGTTTTCTGCACAGGAACCCGCTTTAGACCAGGTTTTCTGCACAGGACCCCGCTTTAGACCAGGTTTTCTGCACAGGAACCCGCTTTAGACCAGGTTTTCTGCACAGGAACCCGCTTTAGACCAGGTTTTCTGTACAGGAACCCGCTTTAGACCAGGTTTTCTGTACAGGAACCCGCTTTAGACCAGGTCTTCTGCACAGGAACCCGCTTTAGACCAGGTTTTCTGTACAGGAACCCGCTTTAGACCAGGTTTTCTGCACAGGAACCCGCTTTAGACCAGGTTTTCTGCACAGGAACCCGCTTTAGACCAGGTTTTCTGCACAGGAAACCGCTTTAGACCAGGTTTTCTGTACAGGAACCCGCTTTAGACCAGGTTTTCTGTACAGGAACCCGCTTTAGACCAGGTTTTCTGTACAGGAACCCGCTTTAGACCAGGTTTTCTGCACAGGAACCCGCTTTAGACCAGGTTTTCTGCACAGGAACCCGCTTTAGACCAAGTTTTCTGCACAGGAACCCGCTTTAGACCAGGTTTTCTGCACAGGAACCCGCTTTAGACCAGGTTTTCTGCACAGGAACCCGCTTTAGACCAGGTTTTCTGCACAGGAACCCGCTTTAGACCAGGTTTTCTGCACAGGAACCCGCTTTAGACCAGGTTTTCTGTACAGGAACCCGCTTTAGACCAGGTTTTCTGCACAGGAACCCGCTTTAGACCAGGTTTTCTGCACAGGAACCCGCTTTAGACCAGGTTTTCTGCACAGGAACCCGCTTTAGACCAGGTTTTCTGCACAGGAACCCGCTTTAGACCAGGTTTTCTGCACAGGAACCCCTTTAGACCAGGTTTTCTGCACAGGAACCCGCTTTAGACCAGGTTTTCTGCACAGGAACCCGCTTTAGACCAGGTTTTCTGCACAGGAACCCGCTTTAGACCAGGTTTTCTGCACAGGAACCCGCTTTAGACCAGGTTTTCTGCACAGGAACCCCTTTAGACCAGGTTTTCTGTACAGGAACCCGCTTTAGACCAGGTTTTCTGCACAGGAACCCGCTTTAGACCAGGTTTTCTGCACAGGAACCCGCTTTAGACCAGGTTTTCTGCACAGGAACCCGCTTTAGACCAGGTTTTCTGCACAGGAGCTCGCTTTAGACCAGGTTTTCTGCACAGGAACCCGCTTTAGACCAGGTTTTCTGCACAGGAACCC